>JAQIXS010000412.1:0-48294 GCA_034700785.1 Rossiulus vilnensis | reverse complement strand
ATTATAGTGGTTTTTGGGACTAGCCTACTAATATCAGTATGGTTAGTGATATCACTACATTTTTTTAATATCAGTTTGATTTTACACTGATATCCTCATGATTCTACGCTGATATCAGTATGATTCTTTACTCATATCACTACATTTTTTTAATATCAGTTTGATTTTACACTGATGTCCTCATGATTCTACACTGATATCAGTATGATTCTATACTCATATCACTACATTTTTTTAATATCAGTTTGATTTTACACTGATATCCTCATGATTCTACACTGATATCAGTATGATTCTATACTCATATCACTACATTTTTTTTACAAATATAAGTATATTTGTATTGATATGTACTTATTATACATATAACTAAGGTTATACTGATATCAGTGTAAAATCATTATAATATTTAAAAAAAAACATGTAGTGATATCACTAACCATACTGATATTAGAAGTCCCAAAAACAACTATAATACTGATATCACTAAGCATACTGATCTCGGCAGTCCCAAAAACCAGTATATACATGTATGTAGTGATATCAGTAGGCCTATTTTGCATACTTTGTTTGAAGCACGATGCATTTTCAGTGCAATTTTGGTGTTTTCAGGCTATTTTCCATACGAAATTCAGGAGAAATTTGAGAAAATTTAGACGCATTTGAGCGCTTAAAACTGTTCACGAAACGAGCTATTCCGATTTAAATTTGAATATTTTTATTTTCGGGCATTTCATTGACATATGCTGTTATTTTTGGGACACCCTGCTTTTTTCCGTTATTTACAGTCATTTCGTGAGTTATGCCCACGTGCGAATTGCGATGCTACAATCGAGTGCAAAACGAAATTTAAATTTGAATAATTTCAAAAATAAAAAGACTGAAAATAAAGGGTAGACAACTGATTTCTGACCAGAACAAAACAACAAAATTAAATTTTTTAAGCAGAATTTATTTCAGTTAATTCCGTTCGATTAATTCAGGACAGAAATTTTTAAAAATGCAGCAAAATCTGAATTAATATTTATTCGCAATTTTAGCGTATTTTATGAGTTGCATCTTTTATGGAAACTTTAAACTGAACATTTTTAGTACATTTTATGAACACGTTCAATACATTTCTAATGATTCTTTTCAATTCATTTCAATTCAATACATTCTAATTTTCTAACATTTCTAATTTTAATTTTTGTCCTGAATTAATCAAAGGGTCTGTGCTATGTATTGAATTGGAATACAATTCAACACATTAGTTGGAGGTAACCTATTTTATTTTAAATTCAAACAAATGATTTTAAATATATAACGCCAATTTTATTATCAAATCAACTACATGTCTGTCTAGTCTCATCCTTCTCATTATTTTCGTTATTATTTTAAAGATTTGACTTAGAAACCTAATTTAACTGTAAGGCCAGCGTTATAGAGCATATAATCAATCCGTTGTTGTCTATAAATAACTTTCACATAACAAAGAAGTATAATAAATAAATAACAAGAAATGATAATAAAATAATAATGATACTTACATAATAAATTAATTTTATATAAAACTTTAAAAGGTTTGGCTTTTAGAATCTTGTAATAACTATTTCGAACCTTTCATGCACTGGTGGAAATATCAGTATAATCCCAAAATCCACTAATACTGATATCGCTAAGCATATTGATAGCAGTAATCCCAATAACCAGTGTATATATATCTATATAGTGATATCAGTATAAAATCATACTGGTATCATTAAGGGTATACTGATATCAGTATAAAATCATACTGGTATCATTAAGGGTATACTGATATCAGTATAAAATCAGACTGATATCATTAAGGGTATACTGATATCAGTATAAAATCAGACTGATATCACTAAGGGTATATTGATATCCGTATTTAATCATACTGTTATCACTAACCATACTGATATTAGTTGTTCCAAAATCCACTATAATACTGATATCGCTAAGCATATTGATATCAATAATCCCAATAACCAGTGCAGGACCAGAATTTGATGCCCGGATTTGTTGACCCCTACCCCTTCCGGCCCACGATTGTCCAATTTCTGTAAATATGTCTTTCATGTACATTCCTTCAGCAACAATAACGTTTTCAGACATTTTTCGTAAAAAATCTTTAGAGGACCCCTGCATGCATTCTAAGTGCCAAATCTTAATTGGGATTAATTAAAGTTTTAAAAAAAAAATCCCTGGCTTGGGGAAAGAAAATGTGGGTATGGCTCACACTCAAAAGTGAATATAAAAAAAAACATATATAAAAAATAGGATGCAGTTTTTGGGGCTGGGGTCACGGGTTTAGGGGGGGGGGTGTAAGTGCCATGGGCCACGATGAGCAGCTGCCCTGAGGTTATTCACCCATTCGTTTAATTGCAGGGACTAATAATAATACGACGTAATTCTGCTGTTTTGGGTGGGGTTTTATACGAATAAAGTGCATGGGATATGGAGCCGAAATTAGCCCCCCTTACCCCTCCCCCTTAGAAACACTTGCAAAATGAAACGGCTGCATCCAGGTGAACATTCAAGGGTCATGTACCCCTCCTGTGACAAAAGGAATTGCGATTGAATTTGTAATTAAGCCTGCCTCTCGGTGCCCCGGGTGTACCCTTTGTGCGGGGGAGGGGTAAGGGGGTTAAGGGGAAGAGGCGAGCGGACCTACAAACAATTAATGACGATTTAAGGACCTTGAAATGAGGTGTGCTTCAATATGGGTCTCTAATCGATGGAATCTTGGCAATTTCATGCATCGAAATTTGAATCGAGATTCTTTAGGGGCTGGCCCTAAAGGACGTCCGAAAATAAAAGGGGAGGGAAAGGGGGGGGGAGTAGAACAATTGAAAAATTTGGTCAATTATGGACTATACAAAGGGTTGGGTCAGCAAAATCTTACGTCCAATTGTGGTTGTCTTGTGATTAAAATACGTATTATAATTGCTAATTTTTTTTTTTTTGTATAAAAGAAAATTAAACAACTTGTTTCTAGAGGTCTCTTAACGTTTTTTTTTTTTTATTTTTTTTATTCAAATGTTCAAAATGTAATTTTTCTATAAATAAACGGGACATTTTTAAATTATAAAAAATGACCACAGACTTTAGTGGAGAATTAATAAAATTAAATAAAGCCTGTTGAAGCCTTAATTTTTGTGTGAAAATGTGAAATAAAGTTACATACATTTTATTTTCATGTCTTTAACTTATCGTTGTTTTTTTATTTTTTTTATTTTTTTATTATTATTCACTGAACATGCACTGTGTGATGGAGATAATAAGCTATTTTGTTTTAGCTTCAATCGAATGATTTTAAATGTATTAAATTCCTGGTTTATTACTAAATTAACTACGTGAGTGGCAAGTCTGTCTAGTTTCATTGTTCTCACTATTTATCGTTATTATTTTTAAGATTCGATTTAGAAACGTAACATAACTGTCAAGCTGGCCTTTTGCGACAATTATTAAACCTTTGTTGCCCATAAATCGAACACTTTTGAAGATTCGACTTTTAGAACCTTGGATAAACTATTTTGAATGTTTCATGTACTGCTAATTCAAGAATCAGTGGTCTAATATGGACCTTTATAAGGATTTCATTTTGAAACATTGTGTGTACCTTCACACGTTTTATACGATTATAAAATTTGAACCTTACATGTCCATACCGAACATTTTAAAGGTCATTAATATCATAATCTTTTTTGAAGGTTATTTTTTAACCTATTTGTAGTTTTTAATATTAACTTCAAATGGTTCTGCTTGTGTTAAACACCGTTAAACCTTTATAGGTTCACATTAGACCTTTTTTTGAAGGTGGTTTTTGAAGGTAATTGTCAATGTTAAACTTGACCTTAAATCTTTTTTTTTGTTATCGCTGTCTATGTAACGAAAACGAGGTCAACGTTAGGCCGAGAAGGTCTGAGTAAATATATAAAAGCATATTAAATCTCTACTTGACATTCTTATGTCAGTTTTATTCACTTGAGAAATCAAAAACGGGAAAATACGAACATGTGGGAAGTAATAATTTCATTCCGTCTCCATGTCCAGAGGGCCTGTTTTGAACTCTTTGTCCAGTGTTAACAAACCCCCAAAAAAGGTGTCCTCAATTTTCCATTGTGTTTTACGAATAAAAGAACAAGATATCCAGTTTGATTTTTTATGTAATTTTTTTTTTCATTTCGGTAAATCACGTGATGAGGGCCTCCTCCAATTGTTTTTTTCCCCAGCAGAATCTGGTGGTCTTAAAGGTGTTAAAACTGTTCGTGAAAGGACGTTGAACCCAGCAGATTTCGCTTTTCGTTGGCCAAAAAAAAATTGCAATCTGTTTTTTGAATAAAACACTGCCAAAAATCACGTTTTGTAACGGTCGCCAGAGCAGCAGCCGTTGGTCACGTGACCCTCCCGGCGTTTTTTTACGTCACACGTTTGTGTATTCATGTACGTGTACGTGTATATAATACCAGGCTGTATGGTACACTTCAGTTTGAACCATCCAGGGGTGGAATTTGTGGTGAGGTTGGTGCCCCGTGCTGGTCAGCGCCAACTTGAACAATTAAGGCTTGACCACGGCAGCAATTAGTTCCAGTTGACCAGTGGGAGGAGAACAGACGTTTTTTTTTTTTGGAAACCGGAATTACTGATATCGACCACCTCGTCAGTTATTGTTGCGTTTTGTTATGGAAAGTGATGACATTTTGGTGATTTCCAAAAACAACAACAAAATGACCAACGATTGACCGGCAGACCACGCGGGGTGAAAAGTGTTCGTAAACCCAAATCAAGACTTGTTGATCACCAAGTAGCTTCAGTGACTAGCATCTGTGATGATCATGGACCTAAACACTTAAAAGGTATTAAAAGAAAAAACAGCTGAAATTTATTTTTGGAGAAAACTACAGAGTGATGATTAAATTGACTATCGGTGAATTAATTGGGAGTAAATACGGTATCCATAAACCGAAACCGAGTTCAGTATTCACCGCAGGGCAGACCTTACACGCTCATTACTAATGACATTACCTTCTGGTGATGACAGTACTAATGATCGTCAAGGGCAAACTCAAATTGAATGATTGCCGGTAATGATGTGAATTTAACGGGGACATATAAAGGCTGACATGTAATAATTGTTGGTAATGCCATTATTAATGTTGCATGTAATGTAAGTATTAATGTTAATACTTATGATCGGTTAAGTTAACATGAATTTGCCGGTAATGAAGTGGATTTATCATTATCGTGGCTGACACGTAATGCAGGAGTAATGATTGCTGCTAGTGACATTATCTTCTGTGAAAGGCAATACTAATGATTGTGTAAGGTAAACTGAAATAGAATAATGTGAATTTAATCGCCAGTAATGGTGCAAATTTAACCATTGACGATGAAGGGAAGCAATGATTGTTGGTAATGTCATGTTACGCATGTAGTAATGATCGTGTAAGATCTGCTTTACACGCTCATTACTATTGGCATTACCTTCTGAGAATGACATTACTGATGATTGCTTAAGGTTACAGTTAAACTGAATTGGAATTATGTCAATTTAATCGCCAGTTACTATCGTGAATTTTACACTGAACAGTAATGATTGTTGGTAATGTCATGTAGTAATCATCGTGCAAGGTCTGCTTTACTGATTTGACCCCCTGCACTTTATTGCTGCCCAAACAATTATTATACCTGATCATCGAAATTTTTTTTTAAACAAAAATAATAAGAAAACATCTACAAATATCCAGTGCATATGGGGCTTGGCGAAATCCATGCTTTCATTTCTTTCTTTTTTTCTTCAATTTTTTCAAAACTGAACTATACTTTGTCGGTGCTGGCCCCTGGTGGTCAAGGTTGGCGCCCCACAAAAGCCATTGGCACATGGCATTGGCAATGGATTGATGTGGCTTTACCAAGGATTAAAACTGGACACTGCCAATGTCCATTTTGGATCTGCAGCATTAGTTCTCTGCGGTTTTTTGTTTTTTCCCAGGGCACATCCGGGCTGGTTTTGAATTTTATACAATTGCATAACCCAGGTGGGGCATCGATTTTTTTGCCCAATGTCCGCCATGTGTGACCAAACCTTTGGCGCCAATTTTTTTAACCCTTTTTCACGTATTTTTAAGGTGGTTTTATGCGATAATCCGAGGAGCTTCTCCCGTCCATTGTGGTGAGTTTTTGATGTCTAAAATTATTATTCTCTTTAAGCTTCTTAGATAACTATGTGGAAATTTTAACAAATTTGCGCAAACAAAGTTACCAGTCTTAAATAGGGCTTAAATATTAAGGATTAAATGAGTTTACTTTTAAGGAAAAAAACCTTTCTCTATATTAGGGCTTCTATTTCCTTATAAAGTCACCGAAACCCTCGATTAAAATGGAGACTAAATTGCGTTTGGCAATTTTCAGGATATGTGCATTTTTTAAATTCTTCCAACTGCGAAATGAATGTTTAAATAATTAAGAATAATTTGCAATTTAAGGAGACCATATTGTTTTCCATTTCGTTAGACCCTGATGGTGAAATTCATTTGGAAATTGTGCAATTTGTTGCGGTAATTTTGCTGTAATCGCTAAATTTTATCGTAATATCTGCAAATGATTATCCAAATCTGATGTCGTTTTGACTTCGCATAAATTCTGCCAGCTATTTATTAACTTAATAGTTTAATTATTGTATTTTATATGGGCTACTGTGATGCATTTATGGTAAATTATTTATTTTATCCCCAATTATATTTGCTCAAAATAATTACTTAAATTCGTTAGATTTGACATTGTCCAAAAATTCTGACAACAAAACATGGCTTATTTTTGCAATTTTTAAAAAAAAATTATGTATATATGTACTCTATGAATTTATGGTAAAGTATTTTATTTTACCCTCTTTTGCCTCTTTTCAATTCATAAAGCATTTGCAAATGTCACATTTTTGTAATTTTATCAGAAAATATTGTTCAAAACTACTTTTTAATTTCTGGGTGAACCCTGTTTATAGCCATTAATTTTGTCCGAAGGTGATGCTGAATGCAGTACACTGACCATTGGTCATCGGAGGAAGCCATCCGTCCATTGAGTTGGTCCCCCAAAAAGTAATCGTGGACAGGTCAAGACTTACCCTGTCAGAACAGTAGATATCACCACAAATATACTGATATGTGATGATACTGGTTACAAATTTAGTGATATCACTAACAGTGCTGATATTAGTAGTCCAAAACACCACTAGGACCTATATATATTTATAATGAAATCGGTATAGAAAAAAATATATCATAAGAAAGATCAATACGTATCAGTACTATAGATATCAGAACAAATATACTGATATGTGGTGATATTAGTAAAACATTTAGTGATATCACTAACCATACCAACCATATATAGTGATGTCAGTATAGAATCATAACGATATCAGTAGAGAATCACATACTGATCTTTTCACCAGGGCACCCAGGGCGTGAAATTGTTCTTTTCAACATTTGGAGGAAAGGAAGGGGAGGGGGGGTCCTTCCTTATTTGACCATTGGCTATTTGCCACCGATTAATCCCAAATTATGTGTTTATTTTGCAGATCTATCGTCTGCCTAATCCCACAAATGTTGGGCCTTTTCAAGTATTTGCAGGGTGCCTTGGGTCCCACCTACTGTTTGATTACACGTTTCGACTATTTGCACTAATGTGTAGGGCCAATAAAGGGGAGATAATTGATGGGTGTTGACCCACAACAAGGGGTCAAGTCGACCAAAACTAATTATTTCGCTCCTGGGCTGGTTAAAAACTGCTGGGGTGGCAAATCGGTCTTTGTGGGGCCGCGCTGACCACTGGTCAGTCTGAAAGGGTCACTTCAGACGCTTTGTCGGCCACTCGAGTGACCGCCCCGGGGGTGAGTGGACTGGTCAGTTGGGCCCTTTATCGCGGAGGTGTGACTTTGGACGCCTAAACCCCTACTAATACCGTTTATGGCCATTATACGCCTAATTTGAAGGGTTTTACCCTCCGGTCACTCGTTCTTCGGCCACTTTGGGGGCAGTTAGGGCTTTGATGGACAAGTTGCAAAAAGCGTTCGAAACCCTAGGGGTACGCGTGTACGGAAGCTGCCTAAACGACCTACATGTGCAAAAAATGTTGGGAAAAAATGGTTTTTAGGGGCTGGGATTGTGTTAGTGGAGTTCATTAGTGATGGTCAAAAAAAAAAAACTAAAAAAAATCTAGAGAATTTGGACAAATTGATACTAGTGTCATTGGACAGGCTGGACAAGTCGTAAAATGTAGCAAGAAGGGGATGAGGGCATGCGAAGCACCCAGTGGCCAATTTGGGAGAAAGGAAAAAAAACAAATGGTGTTAGGATGCGGGTCTTAATGGCCAGCACTTAAATTTCGGTACATGGCAGATAGGTGCCCCAAAGTGGGGGGAAGGGGGGATAAAACGTGTTCGAACCATTTGCTGACCACCTGTGCTACCTGTTGCATGGTGGGAAGCCACGAGCCGGGGTGCAGTGGTCAGATCGACTTTAAGGTCCAGGTGGATACAAATTGTTGAATTATTTTTTCAAGTTTTATTTAGTACTTAATAGAAGGAAAAAATATCAAAAATAATTTGGATGAATTCAGGAAAGTTAATGTCAGCAATTTAACAGATTAAGATACCCTAAAATTCAATTTTTGAATTTTTTTCCTCCATTAAAAACTAAATATTTTTTTAAAAACTGATAAAAAAGCTAAATTTCAATTAAGATTTCGGCTGCTAGCAGTAATAAGTGACCCTGAGTTCACGGGTTAAAAAAATTATATCAATCGTAAAATTACATAATTTGTTTTGTCGTTTTTCTGATTGCTACTTTTGTTTTGATAATCTTCTTGCTCAGAAATAACAAAATCTCACTTTTAACATAATTTTCATTAGACTTTCATGCTGCTTAATTTGACCAAATTTTATAAAATAAATAATATTCACATCTTGTGTTGCTAAGGCTGTGCTAAGGTGTGTGAAAATGTCTGGATTATTTATATATATATATATATATAAGTTGGATAAATTTGGGGGAAATCCGTTATGCAACCTCCGGAAATTGGTGTTTTTGAAGTTTAATTTTTTTTATAAATTAACGGAAAATTTTCAAGTGGACAAACAATTTTACATGGAAAAAAATAATAAATTTAGTTGAAAAAAAAGTGTTTGAAGATAAAATACGAGAGTAAGAAATGTGAGGGTTTAGGTCTGGCTTTTTATAGCTAATAATTATCTAACGTGATAAATGCATGCTTCGTCCATTCTAAATGTTGACAACATAATAGGCCTATTCGATTATCCAAGAATCGATTAACCGGGTTTCATATTCGTTCACAATAAATAAGTGCCTTCTATTACAGTTTCAGCTTTCAATAACTTTAAAACTGTAAATACATGTACGTCTAGATATACAGGATTTCCCTAAAATTGAACGCATTTTGGCTGTTTCATCTCCTTAGTTTAGATTTGATATCTTTATAATTTAAGGTTAATCGCGAAGATTGGGAATTTTGTATTCCTAATTTTCTCTGTTAACTTAACATTTTGCGGAAAAAACACAATGCGTTTTAAACGTTCGAACTTTTTGAGGACTTTGTTTACGAGTGGCCCTGGATGACCGGAACACCAGTGGCTCCCCCTGGCGTTCAGACGGGTTGCCCACGACCATTATTTTTCTTATCTTTCAGAGCATTAACGATGAATTTGTTGCCTGATAATAATAGCTAGGGGTCCGATTCTCAGAGCATTATTTTCGCTTTACGGCCATCGTTTTTGAGTTTCTTGGCACGCAGAAAACACCAGCTGCTTAATAAGTAGGCCTATTATAAGGCCTCGAAATAAAGCAGGGGGTGGGGGCTGGGAAATTGGGCAAAAAAAAACTTTATAAAAAAGCAAAAGCCACGTGCAACCACGAAAAAAGGGGGTAGGATAATGTCGGGGTGAACGGGTGCATGGGTGATGCATTATAAAAGGAGGCACACACACACAAAAAAAGGGTAGAAGAGAAACAACCCCCCCTGAAAATGGTCAAGTAGAAAAGGCGGCAGATGAGCCAAGTGCCACGAACTTGCATGTTTCGTGGGCAGATGTCAGGGGGCGCTTTCTTTCTTCTCAAGGTCACCTTCAAGCCCAAAAATCTACCTTCTGTGTGTCAGATGCACTTCGACCTGCCACCCTCTGCAGCTCCGAAATTTAACGGACGTTTGGTTTTATTCGGGCAACTGGTGGTGTCCCCCGGCGCAAAAGATGGATATGGCTGTATATGGGGTTAATTATGCCATAACTGACCATGTGTGAACTATATATGGCCAAGTTTAGATAAAGCTGTATATGGGGTTACATATGTCATTAACTGAGCATGCATGGCCATATACTGACATCCTTACATGGCAATCATAGATAAAGCTGTACATGTATATGGGGTTATATATGCCATAACTGATCATGTATGAATTATATGTGGCCATATATATTGACATCGTCATGAAGCAGGTTTAGATAAAGCTGTATATGGGGTTACATGTGTCATTAACTGGCCATGTATGGCCATATACTGACATCCTTACATGGCAAGTTTAGATAAAGCTGTGCCATAGCTGATCATGTTTGAATTACATGTATATATGGTCATATATTGACATCGTTATTTGGCAAATTTAGATAAAGCTGTATATGGGGTTACATATGCCATAACTGACCATATACGCACTATATATGGCCATAAAGTTATACATTTTTATGTACATGTTGCATGTATTTTTGTCATAGGCATTATTTGAAAATTTTCGTTCAGTTTGCAAAGTATTACGGCACAAAAATAATCGAAAATGCGTTTTTGATGAAATAGAATTTGACAAAACAGTTTACGTTACAAGTGCCAAGTGTTATCATCCTCCAGAAAAAAGAAAATGCTGCTATTGTCATGCTAGCAATTGTTTAAAATTAATTGAAAATAACTAATGCTAAAAGTCATCCATGTCTCCATGTTTGCTCAGTTTGATACCTGAATTGATTTAAATTGATATCCAACTACGTTTGGTATAAAAGCTCAATAAAGATAGATATCATCATGCATTGGCACTGCTGACGAACATGTAGTTACTCGACTATATTTTACATGAAATGCAACATAAAATACATGGTGAAGTCGTATTTTATTTGACTATAGTTTAGCCATTAAGATGGAACAATTTTTGGAATGTTACTACAGTGATTGTGATAAATTTTTGATTGTTCATAAATTCAGTAAACGTGGCAGATGGCATGGTCAAATTCTTCCAAATTCAAAACTTGATTTGGCGCTCAATGGACGCGCCCTTCGCCCCGGATGACCACTGGGTGGACGAGGCTATATATAGACCCCTCTCACCAGTGGGTTTTCGTAGCCGTTGGTTGACCCCTGCGAAAGAGGCTAAGAGCCCGGATCCGAAACTCGAATAGATTTGCCTTTTCCCCAGATTCTCCTCGTTCGTTTATTTCTTAAAATCAATAAATTAGAAAATAATTCAAAATTATTGAGGTGAATATAGCAGGTACAAGGTCATCTAAAAATACCTGGTCCTGCCGCAGGGTTCCCACAGAATCTGGGGAAACTGGGATAAATGGCAAAGTCAGGGGATTTTGTAACTGACTGGGAAACCTGGGAAAGTCAGGAAAATTTTCAATTTCTTTCAACAAGTCAGTGGATTTCCTTTCAGTCCGTCAATAAAAAAATGTCCCACAACTAATCGTTAGCAAATTTTACAGCAAAATCCATAACCTGTTAACCAAACATCAAATCCATGATTTCTTCTTTTTTCAATTTTTTTTTACTTTACATGTACTTGTACGTTACATATCATGACTTTACATGTACTTTATATTCTTCGGCAATTTTACTTATAAAATATGGACCGAAGTCCATTATTTGTGATGAAATTTTCGAAAATTTCAGCCTAAGGCAATCCATTGATTAATAGAAACACGTAAAACCTGGGTATTCTATTGAACTGATTACAAACATTTCTTTTATATTCATAGACAGGTTATTTTTTATGTGAAAACCTTAGAGGTCAGGAAAAGTTACGGGACTTTATTTAGCTTTTGCTAATTTGGTGAATTTCGACTTTTTTTTCTCAAACGAAAATTTTTTAAAAACGACAGCGATAATTATTCAGAACATAAAATTAGGACGAATATACATGTAGGCCAACCATTAGTTGAAATGTTTATATTGATTTATCGCCTGGATGAAGGAACAATATAATCAGTACAAATGTACTGATCATATACTGATATTAATAATAATAAAAATGCTGATATCCCTAAGCATACTGATGTCAACAGTCCCAAAAACCAGTGTATATGTAGACCTATATAGTACATTATAGAATCATACTGATATCAGTATAAAATCCTGCTGGCATCAGCATAAAATCAGACTGTAGTTAATTACATGTACTTTTAGGTTTTTTACTGCATTTTGTGTGATATGCGATATAAGCCTACACCATTGCACTTACAGATTTTAATTCATTGCTGATGATGGGTTTACTTGTCGATTACGCTAATCAGAGATTGGTGCAAGTGTTTAATTGCTGATCTAAGACTCTAATCCCCTTCGTCTGTTGCCCTCATCACGTGATCGTTCGACAGCTCCCTGAAAACTGTCATTGACCTAAAGACGCTAACATTTGAAAGGGTTTCAATTTTTATTTTTTACTCATTGTTGAGATTTGGCGTCAAGAGGCATCTCGTGTTTTCCGTTTCGTTCGCCTAATGGCGCTCGCTCCATGGATCCTAAAATCTTGCTCCTAAATAGTAAAATCTATTTTGTAATCTAAATTGTGAAATCTATAAATAACAATCACGTATGCATTAAAAACTACGTAACTATGGCCAACTATTTTCCAATTTATAGACTTCATAATAAAACGTTTCAATGAGATGTTCTGTTGACAACAACGTCTCAAATGACTATTTTTACTTTTTTTTTGAAAAAATAACTAAGCGTAAATCTTATATTAATTTTAAAGTTCAAAAATCGAATGCCTTAAAATGGGTCGTAAATACCATACATATAATGGTAATGTAAAATGCGAATTATCATAAGCATAAAATTAACATTAGTTGTGTCATCTGTTTCATAACTTTTGTTTTTAATCATAGATAATTTTAGGAAAAATACCTAAAATATGTTTGCGAAGCAGTTTAAAGCCTAATTCAGTAGCCCACTAAACTAACTGTTAAAGATGTAAAACAAACTGGTAAAACCTTTTTTTCTTTTTCTTAAAACACATCACATTTAGCGAATGTTGTGTTGTTTAAGGTTAAAATTTGCTGTCACTTAATAGGGAAATACAATGAAACCTGTTAAGGACATTGTGCCATCCGTTTTTCGCCACTATTTCCTGTTCAGAATTGTTCTTTTTTTTTGGCCAAATAAATTAAGACTGGCTATGGGACAGGACGAACTTCTTATTGGATGTGCTTTATGGACAGCCCTATTTATGAATTTAACAGTGTAAGCTTTACATTGTTTCAATTCTTGTTTAATTTTCTTTTTTTTGGGATGAAAATTTCTCTGAAAATGTCTGTATGGAGAAACTTTCAGGATCATTGACTTAGCTTTCATTTTACTGTACTTTTGGCCGCTATTGCAGTATGTTTCCAGAATTATATATTCCCCTGGCGTTGTTAGACGTATAATATAATATTTATACAATGCATACGCGCCTGTGCGAATATAAACCAATGTTTTGTTTAATTTCCATATTTGCGTGTTACGCGTACTTCTTTTTCTCCTCTCCTCCACCATATATTTATTACTTTTTGTAATTCAACCTGCTTTCTGCGCATCCTGTTAGGATTTATGAGATTCGTATAATGCGAAGTGCAATTCTGCAAATACATGCATTGCGTGCTAAATCCATATAAACTCTGAAATTAATAAACTAAATTTTCGAATAAATGTTTTCTTTAATGGACTCGGGTACGCATGCATTTCGGTATTTAGCGAAATTTCACGACCTTAATTCGCTTAATTCATCGAAAATGTCTTTTTCGGTCCTGGCGTGCGGCTATTCGCCCTATTTTGCACTCATTCGAGCAAGGGAATTATTATACGCTGTGTTAAATATGCTCAAGTCGTTTAAAAGGCATTAAATTAACATTAGTTGTCATCTATTTTGATGACTCTGTTGTTTTTAATCATTGGTGATTTTAGGAAAAATACCTAAAATATTTTGCGAAGTAATTTAAAGCTTAAAGTAAACTAAGGAAATTTTAAAAAATGTTAACAGCCGGTTAAACCTTTTTTTTAAAAAAAAAAAACGTTATATTTACCTGACAAGTCATTTTATTAACATGCATCAAATCTTGTGACATATTTTAAATGCATGCTTACCATATCAAACAAGTAAGGAATTTGATGTGTTTTTGTCGTGTATACTGCGTGTAATAAGTTCTAATTTTTTTTCTCTAAAAGTTCTAAATAAATATGCAATTTAAAAAATTGCTAAATACATTGAAAGTTGTGACCCCTACTATATAATTGCTGATTTAATAAAATGAAACATTTAATATTTTTTTACTAATAAGTTGATTCAAAAAATTCCGAAAAAAATTACGTGTGGAAATTAAAACGTATTTATGTGCAGAGTTAATTAATGCTTCAGATATGATCTGCGTTGTTTATTTTATTTCAACGGTGTTTAAAGGTCATCAGAACTGTTTAAAATCCGTTATATTATTCGCAAAAAGCAATAGTTATCACATGGGCTTGTTTACGAAAAAAATCTGAAAAGAAATTTACGAAGTAGTACGTGTTAATCCATCATATAAAACAAAATAAATTAAAAAATAAAATCTTATTACGCTATCACAACTGTTTACAACCAATTAAAAATAATCAGCTTGTTCTTAAATTGATTACTGCGTTTAAACGCGAGCTCAATTAATCCCACATGTGGCAGTATTTTGATTAATAGGATTTCAAAAAGATGACTATCAGGCCTCGTTTGTTTTGCTAAACTTAATCTAAGCCGCGTCGTTTATGTCCGGTATTTGCACGCCCACATTGGATAATTGGCAGATTTCTCATAAAAATATATCCGTCGTCCAATATACGCAATAATGACACAAAGTATAGGTTAAAAATACATAATTTCGTGTATTATAGTGGATGGACTTTTCACGAATTTTTTTATTATTATTATCATTATTCATGAATATTTATGAGACAATGCGTTGTTTGTGCTAGCAACCTGTCGTTTCCGTTAATGTAACCGCGCAGGGCAGCAATTAAGGGGTTTCTTTTTGTTCGCAATTTTGTTAATTTAAACTTTCCAATTGTTAGCGTTGGACGCTCAAGATTTCATCCACACGTGTCATGTAACGTTAGGATTTTCATTTACCTTTTTTATCTAACGCTTTGTAGCGACACTGATTTTCGCAGGTTTTTTTTTAAATTCTCAACGTCGCCTTAATTATACGCCTCGAATTCCTGGCTGCTTGTCAACACAAATCCTAACTAAACACCATACGAGTAAATCCCATTGAAAAATCCAATTAAAACACACCATTTCCGTGCCACTTAAATCATTATTTTTGAAATTGGATTTTTTTTTTTGAGAAAACGCTCCACACCTTGTGTAGTTCTCAACGTCTGCTTGAGCAACCCTGGAGAAAAGATCAGTATGTGATTCTCTACTAATATGAGTATGATTTTATACTAATAGCAGCATAACCGTAGTGACATCAGTATGATTCTATCCTGTTATCTCTAGCCTATATACACTGTTTACTGGTTTTTGGGACTACCAATATCAGTACCGTTACCGATCAGTACCGAATATCAGTAGTGATATCACTGCATTTTTACTATTATCAGTATATGATCAGTGTGTGTTTACTGATTGTACTGATTTTTCCACCAGGGAGGAGAGTCTTCTGAGAGTATGGCGCAAAGTATAAACTCTCAGCCGCCATCTTTACTGTCACTACTGACATTTTTCACGACCAAACATTCGAGTTGGTATGCAATCTAGGTTTGTAAACAAATGTGTTAAAAAACTTGTTTTTTGGTTGGTTTGGGAATGCATATTATTACGTTCTAGATGTCATGAGTGCTGAAGATGAGCAATTGCAATATGATTGATATCGCTTTATCAATAATTTCATTGTGTATTTGCTAATTACACATATAATTTAGCATAAACAATAAATTGGCAATAAATTGGTGTAAGTGCCAATTTCTTGGTTGGTCCATAATCCCCCACACAATGCATTAATTCAATGAGAAATACATGTTTGCTATACGTCGTTTAAAAAAAAAAATTACAACGTAGCCTATATCGAATAATTGATCCTCCCCTTCCCCCCTAAACCTGATCATTCAGGGCATGAGGAAATTTAGCTAGAAAAAATTACATTTTCGTGTCGTGTGCTTGACAGTTTTGAATTAAATGATTCAAAATGGCGATAAGGACTTGTAAATTCGATAACGACGTCCAGTCCCCGCACCCCTGAAGCAGTGGCCCATACACCGATGTCCGTTTTTTGTCCAATAATGTTTGGGTGGACAAGTTCTATTCATGCGTATGACCTCACGTAGTGACCGTTCTTCCCGTAAGGAAATCCTGACCAAGTTTTCGAGGGTTTGGAGGGGGGGTGGGGGATCAGAGGATGGCCCAATGTACGCAGGTTCACATCCTGTAAATTATTACAATTAGGCTACCCTTTGAGGGGACGTCTATACTGTAGCTTTTATACCCTTTGTGGTCATTCACTTTTCAGCATCCATATTTTTTTTTTGCGAGGCCAAAAGCAGGTGCGCTGTTAGCTGGCCGAAATTAGCATCAAAAGGAACGTGCGCTGTATGCAAATGAGGCTTGGGTTATGCCTAATTACCCATAATTCCGCTTATTAAGGGCATTTAGTTCGTGGTTTGAAGGGTTTTAATAATGAATTATTAATGCTGCGGCTCATCTCTTGTCTTATGCCAGTTGCCAACGAACTTTGGGTCTGCACAAAGGAATAAGGGGGATGGAGTGTGGAGCATCATGGCGGCTTTAGGGGGGGGAGGAGTTATGCTAATTTTAAAATTAGAGGTACACACATTGGCTACTGTTAAGGAAGTTAAATTCGCCCAAAAATTCGAAATACAGTACACACCTTGATGGAAAGATCAGTATATACTGATCACAAACTGATATCAGTAAAAACCAGTATTCAGTAAAAACCAGTATATATACAGTGATATCAGTATAAAAATAGAATCATACTGGTATCAGTATAAAATAATACTGATATCAGTAGAGAACTTTGAATGTAGGCCACATATTGCCCAACTCTTTATTTAATTTTTTCCCCCTAAACAGATCTTGCAGTTTGGAAGTACAGCCACCAGGGGACTTTCAGTCGTTCTTCAACAGGAAGTGACGTCAGCAGCATATTTCAGGTAAGCCGATGACCAAACACTTAAAAGTTCGCTGAAAAGGAATGAAATGCGTGCCTTGAAAAGTCCTTGAAAAGGCTAGAAGTCTTTTCTTTTGCAGCGTTGGGTTTAGCTATCAGGCTGGATCAGAAAAACACCACAGTATTTTATGAAACAGTTTACTGTCTAATGTTCACATTTCTCATATTATGCTAACAACTGCTTAAGACGGATTAAAAGTGGCTTCGCTTACTGAGTGATGCCAAACCACAACGTCGTAAGTGTCCCCCTACCCCAACAAAAGTGCTTTATTTCACAGAAGAATGCTTTTCACGCACACACTGCAATTAAAAAATAAAGTGTATTTATAGTGAGAATCGAAGAGCATTTGCTGAAATCTGTTAAAAGTAATTCTAATTTAAAACCTGGTGATTTTCTCACGAGAAAAAAGGTTCAGAGTTCCTTAATTATGTCATGACAATGTGAATGCCCTTTCTGGAGATATAGGCATGGTCAGTGGCCGTATCTCAACGGGAGGCTAAAGGGAGAGGCTTCATTTTTTTAAAATGAAAAATTCAACTTGGATCTCATTACAGATAATGTTCGTGATGAATGCCAAACCATAAGGTTTTAAACCACATTGGCTAGCCTTTTCGGAATCATTCCGAATTGTTTTCACAAAAAACGGTTGTCCATCAAAAACGAAGAAATTCATTCAAAGAGACTATCTAACTCATTCTGTCCATCTTAATTCTGCACTATTAAAATATGACGTATCGATGACCACCTGTACATGGGTGATACCATTACCTCCGAGGAGACAGTTTCTCAACTCCTGCCGATTTTCTGCACCAAATGCAGAACTAATTTGTCGTTTTTAAAACCAATAACAGGTGTCGTGCGATAATTATACTGAAAATGCGTTTTTCAAGCAGTACGAGGTATAGTTTGCTTTAAAAATGCATGACATAAAAATGGAAGAGAAGCATTCTATGCTTTTACGTTTCAATGAAATTTCAATTTTTTTTTCTTCTTTCTGTATAATTAGTTGTTCACTTTGCGTCCCTTTTGCTACTCCAGTATTTATTATTCCGGAGTAATTCTAGCTTATCGACCTGAATTTTGGATTCAGACGTGTTTAAAAGCGGGATCATTTGAGTTGACATAAACTGTGCAATTAAGACAGCTTATGCCCCAAACAGGGAATTGTTTCTGGGGATGAAACAATGTTTTCTGCATCTCAAATTAAAAACAAAACGGGTAATCATTTAATCTAATCGTATAAAAATAATTGAGCAATAATTTCTCACATTTATTTTCTCATAAAAATCTTACGACAATTTTGGATTTTGCAATGTTAAGCTTTTTTTATGCGGACTAGTGCATTTTATTCGAATCCTAGTTCCCGCAGAAATATAACAGGATAAAATTAAGTAAAAAATAAAATTTATTTTTTGTGACAACCGGTACCGAAGGCCACCGTATCTTAAAATTGCAGGGTGTCCATTTATTAAATATACATGTAATGCATTTCTAGAAAATAACCTATTGCATTAGTTTTACACATGAATTATTTACACACTATGATTTTATGCTGAAATCACTACACCATTAGTGATTGGCAGTATGCTTAGTCATGTTACTATTATAGTGATTTTATTTACTACTAATAGCAATATGTTTAGTGCTAGCACTATTATAGTGGGTTTTTTTTGGACTACTGATATCAGTACGGTTAGTTATAGAACTAATTTTGTTACTAATATGACCACACATCGGTGTATTTGTACTGAAATATACTGATCTTTCCACTAGGGCAAGAACCCCAGTCCATGATCCGTTTTCAAGATTTTGCGAATACCCCGTATCCCGATCACAAAACGGTCAATACCACCAACGTGGGCGTTGATAATGTTTTTCAAACCGCGCTGCATCATGGGTAAAAAACCCGGGTGTGGGTGTCAGCCGTTTGTTTCCCAGCGCGCGTGCATCGTGGCGCCACCTATCGCCCGCTGCCCGGGTTCAATCGGGGTTAGCGGGGTACTCACCCTGGGTTCCCATTTTTTTTTCATGAATTTTCATTTCGCATTTTTTACTGCTCCAAGGAGCTCAGTATGTGGTCAGCGCAGCATTGACGAAACCTCCCCCCCCCAAAAAAAAAAGAATCCTATGGGTTTCCTGGGTTCCTGACCTAGGCGGGTCGGACCCCAGGCAGGGGGAGGGGGAAGAGTGAGGACCCAAAAAAAACCTTCCCCGGATCACCGTCAGGCACCCTGTTTTTTGCGCTCAATAGGCGCTCGGGTTTTGTTGCCAATGCACAGGGTGAGCTTAGGGGGAGCCGAGCTCGAAAAGAGGCTGCAGGACCCCCGGGTTCGCACCCGGTCCCGGGGACCCGAAATCCGGAGTTTTCGTCGTGTTTATCAACACGGAGTGGTGTGCTGTGCTGTGCGTGTGTTGTGCCCCGCGACCTCGATGCCGTTTTGGATATTTTATGGTTTTTTGGCCCAGGGACACCTCATTTTGGAACTCCAAGGCCGAACCCCTGGAAGCGGTGTCCTGAACCGGGTGAAGAAGCTTTTTTTGGCCGTTTGGTGTAGCGACCAATATTTTTGATCCTCGTTTTTGTTGTTGTTTTTTTGTGACTAAATTTTGGGGCGCGTTGAAACCGCGCTTGTCAGGGTGTCCGGCCACCTGGAAAACCTGAAAATGTCATGGAAAGTAGTACTGCCTGGAAATGTAAAGAAAATTCATTCTATGTCTGGAAACCAACTGTTAAACCAAAAAAAAAACATCATATAGGCTAGCTAGTTTGCTAGTCATTATTTAGTTGAAGACCCAAGTTACCAAGGCTGAAATTCTTTGGTGCTTAAGGACTGTGACATGTTCATCCTAAACCCCATAAACATGCCAAAACAGCTAGGCCTGTTAATTTCTAATGCATAGATAACTGCAAAATAAGTTTAAAATGATATTCACATGGTCTGGAAATGTATGTCAAGTTGTCTGGAAAACTCGGAAATGTCAGGGAAATCATATGCTACAGTATTTGGCCAGACACCCTGTCTTGTTTACGCCATTAAAACCACCTGCTGCACTCGCTTCCTGAACATGTTCGTGTTCCACATCGTTACCTGAACATGTTCCTTCGTGTAGGTGTAGGTGTAGGTGCATGTTCGGGGACCATGAACAGGTCAGTGTGACAGGCAACTTATTGGGGTATTGTCCTGGATAGCGGAGATTAGGACCGAATACCTAAACCGCGCCCATTGTGGGTGTAAATAGTGTCAAATAGCCATCACGTGTTGTTGAATCCAATTCAACTCAACTCAGTACCCTACTTCAATGATACTACATGGACACACCCAATTTGCTTTTTATGCTGCGTTTCGACTTGTTAATTAGGTGTTCATTAGGCGATAATTTATTAACGAAAGATACATAAGTGAATCGGTAAGCCCACACTAACACTACACCCCTTTCCTAGTGGAAAGATCAGTACAATCAGTACAAATAAGTAGGGATCATATACTGATATTAGAAAAAAATGTACTGATATCACTAACCATACTGATACTAGTAGTCCCAAAAACCACTATAATACTGATATCACTAAGCATACTGATATCAGCAGTCTCAAAAACCAGTATGCATAGGCCTATAGTGTTATCAGTATAGAACCATACTGATGCAAGTAGTCCCAAAAACCACTGTAATACTGATATCACTAAGCATTCTGATATCAGCAATCCCAAAAACCAGTGCTTTCAGTATAAAACCATACTGGTCTTTCCTCCAGGGTCCCTTCGCCAGGCGTCCTTTACGAATGACCCCTTGGCGTACCCCAGTGCATACCATCTGTGATATTTATTCCTATATATTTCACAGAAGAAACCACCGGAAGTCGGGTTCTGTCCAGTGTTTTTTCCGAGCAGGTACTTTTTGGTCGTCCCTCCCCCAGCCCTCCCCGAGCGAGGCCAATGGCCGCCTAGCTTTACGCACATATGCAAATAATAAATTGGACTTGGCACGTCGTTATAGTGGACCAGTCTCGGTGCATTCTTGCTCCCGATTTACGACGCTTGTCAGTTGCGAACCCAGGGTTCAAATCTGATATAGAAAGGGTATTGGTCTGGTGGCTCAGGAATAAAAAAATACATATATTATGTAAAAGCAAGCAGACAAGCGGCTATCTACCTTGAATGCAATTGGCTGTTTCAAGGCCTCCCCGCAACGTGCTTGACTGATAGCGATTGTGAAAGTGGATCAAAGAAAAATGCACTGCAAAGTCTGGAAGCATATTTTTTTTTTTTCAGGGGCAAAAAAAGGGGTCAGCTTTACGGAGCTTTTTTTTCAATTTGATATGGGAATCGGGGAGTTACTAGCTTCCAGCTTTTCTTTATTTTTATTGCATGCCCAAAAAGCCAACCGAAACACCAGCACTGATCGCAATCTCTCCAACAAGAAATCTGAGTAAAATCTGAATTAAAATTGATAATTTTTCAATCGTCTTAATCCCCTAAGGATGCACCTGTGCCCATTTTCTTAACGTCTGACAGGTACTTTTCCAAGATTTACTTTTATCTCCTTTAATTAGGACATTATTTTCATCTGGGTATTATTTCGAGACGCCATGGAATTAATTCGGTTAAAACCGCAATTTATATACACATTCGAGTAGCACATAGGCTAAATGTAATACAGTTTTCCCTGACTATTTCAAATCAAAATCAACTTTCTCTTTTAAGGGAGGTTATTTGGGGTTACTTTGGATTTCGGAGTCACGAAGTGCTCCGCATTTTGGAGTTTAGTAATTAGGGGAATTCAGAAATTGAGAAGAACTTTTAATTTCGCACGACCATTATTTAGTCATTATTAAACTTCGGTGGTCCGGCCACTTGTTAACCCTCTGTTCGTTTTAGCTGTTAAACAGTTTGGGGCCTGTCTTTTAAAGAGGGTTTAAACGGGCCAAATTACACCGCTTGTAATGACCCTATTAACGGGTGGTGGGGCCTGCCCTGGACCCTTTTCAAATACCTGGTGGCCATGGCATTTTCTTGGTCGTTTTGTACACTCAATTTTCGTTGCCTGCTCTTTTTCACCTGGCCTAATATTTGCATGGTCAAAGTCAAGGGCGTCTGTAAACCGAAGGTTTTTCGGGCAGGACCCGAGAGGGTCTGGAGTTCCCCCTAGTTAGGTCTAGGAAATATAATGACGAGGTGTTTTTTTTCTCTCCTACAGCTCGCAGCTTTTTAAGATTTTTTATTAGTCGTTTTTTTCCCCCGAACGTTGTTAAAGCTGGCTCAGAAAAATCTTTACTTTGCTTAAGCTTCGTACTTTTGGCAAAAATAAAATTGCCTTAATTGTGCCTTGAACTAAAGGAACAAAAGCTGAGAAAGTAACGCTTAATTGCACCGATTAAAGAATGCCTTACATTTATTATTATCAAATAAATGTTCAAATGATGAAAATTAACAGTAATTAAGTAATGCATGGAATTTTAAATTAAAATATAAAACAATCTTGTAAGAAGCAACTTATTCGTTTAAGCGTAATTATTATGCATAAGCCTAATAAGATCGCATAAATTTATGTCGTGCGTAGGTAGTAGGTCTACATGTTTTTCTAAATATTTTCCCGAATATAAATCTTAAAACCCATCAATTTATTAATTTTATTTACTCGTGTTCCGGACTCATGTTTACCCGCTTCGCCATTCACTCGAATAAATTAAATAAAATTCGCAGTTAGATGCATATCTGACATTCATTAAGTAAATCATCAAGCAATGCAATTTTCATAAAATGACTTCCGTGCTTAATTATTGCAGTCATAATGAACATGCAAGTCTCACTGGGTCCCTCTCATCGTTATTATGTAAAATCTCATGCCCTTGACTTTAAAAAAAAAATGCCATTAAAATGTTACTTAATTCTAGTGGTTTTAAATTGGTGAAGGAAATCTTGTAAGTGTAACCGCCGAGGTGCGTGAATTTCTCATCCCAATTCACTTAAACTCCAGAGCTAATTCAGACACTGATCCTATTTCTGCGTTTCATTAGACACTGGGCATCAGAAGTTCAATTAATCGATGATCCTGGCGACCACACAGACTAGGCGGTGACTACCTAACAACATATGAATATGAACATTGTATGAATTCCTTTTTCCCTTCCACGTAACGTGTATTTGCTGACAGTAAGGCACTGCGTTGAGTTTAATTGAAATTACATATGTAAGCAGGGGCCTTGTCAAACCAGAAAAAATATGAAAGAAAGCACCAAGACACAATTAATGTTTGTCTCCACACAAGCTGCTAAAATACATTTTTATCCATACATATTTTCGTACCAGGTCGAGCGATATTTTAAAGAGTAAAAGGAGTAAACTAGGGTGACAGGCCCTATACCATTCGCTAAGTGCCCCTACCAGGGCATTGTTATGGGACAAGCTCTATAGACCAGATTTTTGAAACGAGCCTGGATTTTCACGTAGACCTACTGGTCCACCTGAAGGTATTAAATAAAATGCATTTTGTTCAGCAAGTAGATATCCTCTTTTAATTCGGAACAGCTAGTTTTGTGAAACATTACATGTACATTTTTGCTGGAAATACGTCTTAGAATTGCTAAATTTACTATCCACAAGGTAGGATTGGCCGTAAACTTATGTTCCAGCTTTGGTTTATAATTTCAACATGGCCCGTTTATTTATAAAAAAATATTAATTATTCGACCTCCTACGAATTGTTTCAACGTTTATTTTCAAACTTACTAATTTTTTTATAAATAGACGGGCCATTTTGAAATTATAAACCAAAGCTGGAGCATTAGTTTACGGCGAATTCTAGTTTGGGGAAAATAAATTTACCAATTTTAATAAGTATTTGAAGCAAAAATGTCCTTTTTTGTGCATGGTGGGCATGCTTTCGGCTAGCCTAGCACTTTCAAATGCGCCTGAATTGACCAAAATTCATCTAGAATTTCTTGGGAGGTTGGCCTGAAAATGCACTGTCATAATTTCACACCAATTGCGCAGAAAATGTGTCGTGCGTCACACAAATCCTACAAAACAATCCATTGTAATTCTTGCAATGGCTTTTCACCAAGGCACTGCTTTTCACCCGAGAAACTGGTGAGGAATTTTAGTCAACTAAGCGTTTTCAGGAGCAATACACTGTTCACAAAACTGGCTGTTCAGATTTTAAACTGGACGTCTACCTGCTGAAGAAAACGCGTTTTTTAATACCTTTAGGTTGGGCCCCGTTTCTTTGCTGGCGATTGTACACTGTCGTTAGTCGTTGGCTGCGACACGCTCGTCGCCGAGCTCAAACTGAAAATGATGGCTCTCAATAATTTCGGTTTTGACAAGGTTTTTTTTTTCTTCATATGTGAAATGGGAGCGAGGCTCTTTCAATGGCTGCTGGCGTCGGCGTGGGCTGACAGCGCCGCCAAGCGGCAGACACCGGCGACGCGTTACTCGCACGAGTGCTGGCCAGGCCTAGAGTTGAGACGCCAATTTTCGCACAATTAGTACGCGTACTATGGCTAGGTTGTTGCCGCCAGGAAATCTTTTTCCGCCGCTCCGATTGCGAGGTCCGTTGTCGGTACCTGGATCTGGAATTGCGCCCCCCTTTTTTCACGGAACGGACCCCGTGCGAGCGGATTCCCAAGCTCCGTTTTTTATTTGTCAAAAAACTCAGACCTTGTTCCCAATTCGCCCTCCCGCTCTCCCTTCGTGTTTTTTTTTTTCTCTCTTCTTTTTCTTCTTCAGCATCTTAAACCCCCCCAACATTTGGCGTTTTCTCCGGCTAAACCCAGCGTGAATTATGGTGGTCGCTGCGCTAGGCCTACGCGCTCTCTCCTCTCCATCCGTCAAGCACCGCTCACCTGCAAAACCACCGAGGATTTAAACTGGCGCCGCCGCATTTCGGGCGAATGGCTCGGATGCCCACTGTGGCCCCGTCGTCGCACTTTCGAAGTTCGTATACGTTGCTGATTTGTTTTTCAATTTTTCCGTTGATTTTTTCATTTTTAATTTTTTTGTGAATTTTTTGGAATTTCTCCAATTCGAATTTTTCGGTGAAACATAGAACGTCCGCACGCGCGTTCGTTCGTTCCGGTTTCGAACTGCTCACCGTCTCGTGCAAGTTGTCGTTAAATGGTGATCCGTGGATTATTCCTCAATCGGTTTTTAATTTTAATTTCGCGATTTTGTTTTTAAATTAAATTTTTTTTGACGACGCCGAAATCGCGCCCGTCAGCTGCGAGGAAAGCCGAGTCCGCTTCCACAAGGATATGTTTCGTATTTCGGTTGTGTGCTAATTTTAAAGATGTGCGTCGAAGATGTTTCGTGCCGGGTTTTTCAGCTGATCGCGATGGAACTCCGCTCGCATTAGGACCAGGGGTAATGTGATCATATATATTTTTTTTCCTCTCCTATTTATTAATTTAAAATTTAAAAAAATGAAAAAAATCTGTTAAGCCTATAAGATGCTCGCCGATTGTACGTTATAAGCCGCGTGCGTGCGCTCGCGATATTGGTAATTATTCCATCTCCCACGCCAGCTCTTTGTCCATGCCACACTGGCTATAAATGAATCAATGGGATATTCTGGGGCTGTCACTGATCATCATTGATATTAATTTGAATTGAGGTGACTGGACTGCGTTATTCGGCTCCCAGTAATGATATACAGCGCATTTGCCAACGCGTATAGCGAGATACACACGGGAAAAACCACTCATTTTGGCCCTATTTTCTTGTTTAGAAACCATCCGGAGTGCCAGCCATATAGAGACATGTTACAGTTGCTGATGTTGATTTCGCGTGTTGCTGGTAGCCAGATCTCAGTGATCAAGGTGCAGAAAATTACAGTGAAAAAATGATTAAACGCTCGTAAGGGCATCGGTACAGCCATGCGAATGTCTATTTAGTAATCGAAATGAACGTCATAAATTTGGATGGTGCAATCCATAGCTTATTTCTTCAGCTGAATGTTTTGTCTTTTAGCATTTCGGACACATATGTCAACACCTCTTTTCCTAAATCTCTGCTTGCAATTGAAGCAAAAGCCTAAAAAGAAATAAAAAGGCGAAAATTGACGACTCTAACGTAATACGTTTAATTCTCGCTATTTTGGCAGCGTAGGCCTACATCTTGGAAATGTGTGTTGTATGTTTGCATGATTCCCAGTGTACATATCGCCGTTTATTTGCTCTTCGTAATATTGTAACGCCAATTGCATGTGTCTGTGCAGCAAACTGAGGCAATTATTTATAATTGCTTTAGTTTGTTGAATTCCCCGCAGTGCTTTATTGCGAACAGGAGTCTGGTGTTTGTAAACTCATTTCGAAGTGTCTGTATCTTCGCCTAAATCTCTATTTGTAATAATCTGTTTTCGTATCTGAAATTCTTCAATCGTGTATACCTAATGGAATAATGCTGTGTATTTCTTACAAGAAAAAAAAATGCCGAAATTGTGAAGGGGCAGAATTCGCCATCGTAGACGATAATTTCATTCTTGGATGCGGGAATTCCTTAAAATTCACCTGCTTTTCTCATTTGTTGAAAGCTCAACCTTGAATTGTCAAACATTCATTTCGCCATATAGGCTACATGTACATAACGTTTTTCGTCTGAGCTCTTAATTACGCCTGGTGGCCATTTTTTTTCACATGTTTACATACAGTAGCCTACTGGTGTGAATTCTCATTTCATTTCAGCTACTGTTATGTACGCGTATATTGATTATTGCACCAAATCATCGCGGTGGTTTTAAGCAATTAATGAAACCAATTCGCCAAATCAAATCCAGGCATGGAGTCAAATGGTAATTCTGGTCTAGGGTTCTGACAAATGTTTAATGTACTCTATGCGTAGATGTTGGCCATTAGAGCACACATTTTTTGTCCGTAGCTGGGTCGCAGAACGAACCCCAGGCTGGACCAGGGTCAGTCGGTTCATGCTTTTTTGTCTTTTTTGTCCTGGTTTTTCTATCACCCTCTTTTTTCCCCGCTACCCCCCGTGTCCTCTCGCCCCCCTGTTATGTAACCTCACATAGAGCCCCCTTGTACGTACCATAGGACCCCATATATCGGCTAAGGTTAGGTCGAATGTAACCTTACCCATAGCTCGTGGTTGTGAAAGCAACTTTCATATACATAATATTGCGCACACGTATAAAAAAATAGGTCTTGTTCCGTACCCTCACTTGAACTGACCCTGATTTCAACCCCTCATTCTTTCTCTTTCATTTTTTTTTTCTGGTACATACACACTATAGCTGTTAGTGACGTCTCCGGTCGTCGCCGATGTGTGATGAAAAGTGTGCACAGTCAGAAGTGGTCGAAATTTAAGCCTGGATAGATTGTGGGTCAAAATAACGCAATCTGTAGACAATTTGCTTTTGCACTTTTTTATTTCTCTTTTAAACATCCAATCCCCTGTAATTCTGTTAATTTTTCGATGCTAGTCTTATTTGCCATCCAAAATTCATAGCAGTTTATGGATGGACAGTGTCGTGAACCCTCGACTGTCCAAGCTGGTCAGCTCTTGAGAAGTGGTCGAAATGGGCCCCATGCATTATGATTGCAGACCCTAGGTCTCAATGTATTTTTGAAATATTCGCCGAATTACATGTACATGGGGAAAATATTGAAGGTATAATCGGGTCAATTCCAGACTGCTTTTGTGAATTGCAATGGTCATCTCTGGTGACCATGTCAGGTACCGTGTGTGCAAACTACTCTGCCCGAAGACGATTGGTTTATATTCGCTCTTTTTGTATTGACGAAATTACTGATGAGTATTTGCATTATTATGGGAGGCAGTTCATCAGTGGCAGCACAAGCGCATATGACAAATATTTCAGCTATAAATTATGTTTTTATATTTGGGACCATATGCGTCGGCCATAGTTTGATCAAAAATGTTGCAGCCTGGCTTTTAGTAGCAAAAATGATAGCAAAAATGTGCTAGACCCTACCGCATGACAAATATAATGACAAATTTATGGAAAAAATGTGTGATAAATACGTTTCTTGAATTATATTATTTGTATATGGAACGTATACCAAAATTGGACCAATTCCACATACGAGTAATATATTATAAATAATGATAAAATATAGGCAATGTTAATCAAACAGTTCACGCATATAATAAATACCTGAAATATCTGGAATTATATAGCCTATGGTCAATATTTTGTACACATATGCAATATATCCCAGAATTCAAAATAAAAACTTATTTCGGCAGAGATCGAACCCAGGACCCACCAATTGATAGTCGAGTAGCCTATCTACTGCCAGTGCTGAATATAAATAATTTGGCTACAATATTTTTTAAAATAAATTTATAAAAAAACATTAAATTTGAATAATGCCGTTCATGCCTTGTTTCATTAAATCAGACGATTAGACAATATTAATTAACGGTTTCAATAAAGCTTACCATATTTATATATTCTGGACGTATATGAATGCCGTATATGGACGTATATGTATTAGCAATATATGTGTGTGTATTATGTGTTTTTACCAATATTGTATGTTTGTTATGCATTGTAACATCCGGTGAAGCCTGCTAAATTGACCACCTTGCTAAATAGACCAACTGACCAGATAAACCGATTTTTTTATGGTCCCTCGAAAACGCCTAGCTAATAGGCCCTACTGTCAATGCCAATTCTGTTTCAATATATTGACCACCTGATTACATTGACCGATTATGTGTGGGTGGTCAATGTAGACAACTTTTACTGTGCATCACATGCGTATATTTGTGATACATATATCATTCGCATATTATTTTCCATATGGTTACTTGAGCGGATTTATTTAAAATATTCGGACAATGGATTTCGCTCAAACCAGCTATTTCCGTAAAACCTAAACCAGACCTGATTTAATTTTGGAGCGAATTTGACGGTGGTCTGGCCGATTGGCCACCGATCCGTCGTCACTGCGCATGCGCGTGGCACATTTTCGGGTACAATGACGCCATATTGCGAACCAGACAAGAAAGACGGTAGTGTGTGTAGCCCTGCCTGGATATAACACTTTTCTATTAATTATCTATCCGAATTCATGTCGCAATGGCTAACAGTCCAAGACGTTGACCTTTTTTGAGGTAAATGGCTTTTGGCAGAATAGGAGCGAATGAGATCGGCGCAGACGGAGTTAGGCCTATTTTTTTTTTTTTTTGCTTCCTTCTTCATCTGCTTTGTAGTTAATCTCAATCGCGATATTTATTTTGCTTATAAGCTTTTGTACGGCTGAATTCAGTCTCATTGATTCGTGTGAATGGGCATTACGGTTGGTAATAATCCGCTGAGGAAGGCATTTCTCTCTTTTTGGCTTCGTATCACGGACGAAATTATTATTTGGGAAAAATCAGCTATTGTTATCCTCGAAATTTAGACATCGAATTTCTTCGGCTGATTTTTATGTGTGTTTCGGATGAAGTCTTACTATAAACCTCGCTATACAGCCGCTCTTTGTACGTTTTTTTTATTTCCTATAATGGCCTTGTCGTTCTTGGCCCGTTTCATTATACGGCCGAGATGATGAAACCTGGTACTTTCTAACACGAAAAGGTGAAAGGGCATGGGGGAAGATGCCTTTAGGTCACTACAATCGCCTACGGTCACCCTCGTTTTTCCGCAATTTTCTGCTAGTTTATAAAAGTGAATTTGTTCATTACAGTGGAAGCTCGGTTATCCGAGGTAGGGACCGTGGTTATCTCGGATAATCGAATTCCTCGGATGATCAAAAATGTAATTTATAAATAGATGCGGGTGTATTTTGCGCAGTAAAAGCTTTTTTAACGCATGTACACGGTAAATACGAAATGTGTAAAAATAACAAACAGCTTGTTAACAACCCGTTTTTAATCAGTTTTAATCAGATTGAGAAGCCCAATGCACCTTAACGCTCTTCCCCTTCTTGTTATGATGCTTTTTCAATGTTTATATGCTCGAGACCTCGGTTAATCCGAGTGCTTATCCGAGTTTGCTTCACCTCGGTCAAGCCGAATGCCGGATAACCGGTCCTCGGATAATCGAGCTTAGGCCACTGATGACAATGGTGCCACGCGAAACTTATAAGTATTTTTATTATTCAGTTTCGTTTTGCTTCTTTATAACTGCGTAATGGAATATTAGTAGTTAATTAAATGAAATTCAGATTTTTTTTTTCAAATGAGATTTGGAACGTATCCAGCGTAATTTGTTTGTGAATAAAAACACGTTTCGTTGTACAGCATTTCGCTTTACAGGCTACTTTCCAGGAAGCTATCTAGGCCGTAAAGCGAGTTTGTAAGTGTGGCCTGAAAGGATCCTTAATTCATGCTGACGTCACGCAACACAATGGCTGCCGTTCTATTGTTTTATTCAGCATTAAAAAATGCTTGGGCTGTGCAATGCTCAGTAAAAATAGACACGGCTTGCCTAGCCCTCCTTGTTGTAACCCCCCCATTAGGAACCGGGTTCAGGCGGGTTCAAAGTTAGACAGAAATAGGCCTCGGGGTCTGCGTGCAGTAGGCCTAATTGGATTTATAAACTAACGATCGACATTCTGGTACTTTGTCAAATTTATATATCGGAAAGGAGAAAAAAAATATATTTTTGGTGTAAGCTGCTATTATTGAACTGTTTTTCCAAAAATAATTTGGCAAATTGCTGAATGGTGCTGCGGTTCCAACATGGTTTTTTACATTGTTTTCTTCTCCGTGTAATGCGCTTTTTTATTAGTAATTAAAACTAAGATACTGAACGAACAATGCATTATTTAAAAAGAAAGCATAATAAGAAAAACTGCATAGTTAATTTCGATTGTTTTGAACGTTAAATTAAACTTTACTCTTTGTCTAGAAATGCCATCAATTACAAATGCAATTTGTAGATTTAAACGTTAGGCCTACTATTAACTGGAAATTTAGGAATGGATGCATGATTAGAAAGTATAGTTTTCATCGTAATTTTGTACGTCTTGCGATCGACAAATTGGCAAATGCACGCCGTACATATCCAAATGATAAATTAAATGTTATTATTCTCTCGTTGATAGTTAATTAACAATGCAAATAACGCCCATTAAATATTGCGTATAGGGAGATTAAATCAGTCGTTGTAACCGGTGGTTTTGTGATGCAAAATGTTGGAGATCTTCGTTGGAAAACCCGGAAATTTTAATTGAGGCAAATTAATTTAGCCGCATTCCTGGCAGGCACAGTTATTTTTCATGGACGAATTAAACTGAGAACGTACGTGTAGGCCCGATGCATGATAATAAGTGTGATTTTTTTTTGGTTATACATGTAGACAATACTAGACATGTTAGATTTGTGTTTTAGATGACGAAATATGTAGAGCTTTTGTTGTTGTTTTGTTGCTGGCGACTCATTCGTTGTGCGTCGTCCATTGTTACAACCCTCCCTTCGCCTGATTGGTCGAGAGGAAGGCATTTGATTGCGTATAATATGTCAGAAATCAATTCGCACATCAAGCTGAGCACAGATTTACTGCATAGGCCTATAACGTTATGCAATTTCCAATATAATTCATTGTTTTTCAGTGCAGTTTTAATGACGTTCATATACCGCATGTATGTCTTCTGGAATATCTAAGGATTAGCTCATTAACTCTTATTTAATTACGGAATTAACGTCGCAAAATTGATTTTTTTTTGTTTTACGCATGATTGATCACGAAGCTGTCACAAAAAAAAACTGAAGGTTGTGTATTCCGTGGTGAATCTGTGTTTATATGCCGATCATAAATGAACATTTAAATGTTAGTAATGCTACTTGAAATAGTTATTTGTTCATTCCCACCTGATAAACGTATGGATATCTAACGATATGATTAATGGGTGGGGGATTAATTGCTACAGGGCATAATTATATTTCGCACACATACGGTATATTCGAAGAGTAATACGTAATCGTCGATTAAGTGTGAGTGACTATTGGTGCACCCGATATGTTTGACACCTGCATTCATAACACGTTTTAATGAACTCAAGTTCTTGAATGAAGACGTATTGTTTTTAACCTCGTTTTTTTATTTTATCGTCTCGTCTGCGTTTTTATTAGTGATTAAATATTAAAACAATTTCTTCGATCAAAGCATTCATACCAGGAAAGTTTATGTTGGAATATCTGGAATACTCAAGGAATCTGGAGTTTTTTAATATCGACTTGGGTTATTGCATTTTTTGGTGTAATTCATGGTTGTCCCTTAGGTAACCTACTCAGTATGCATTTACAGGGTGTCTACTAATAACTAGCCAGGACAACCTGAAAAACTCAACTTTTAAATTGGAACCTGGAATTTTTTCAGTATCGACTTGTAAATGTAATTCTGAAACTGAGCACAAAAAATTAATCTGTCTAGTGACAATTGTAATGATTTCCAAACTTTCACGTGGTTCATTTTTTCGATGTTAGGCCTTACACTTGTTACCACCGTTTATGACTAGTCATTGAACCATTTTTATGAATCTGGAAAAATAAGAACACGACCCTCCCTGGAAAACTCAAGTGCATTTTGAATTGAAACCTGGAATTTTTCCATATCGACTTTATACCCTCACCCAATTTAACCAATTCAACTCAGTACCCTACTAGCAGCAAGTGATATACCATGTGGTAGGGGGAGGGGGTGTAATCCATCAACCCGATATTATTCGGTGATTGCCACCTCAATGGGGTGGACACCAACATCATTGCAAAATTGATACCACCGTTATGACTAGTCATAGAACCATTTTTATGAGCCTGGAAAAAAATAAGAATATGACCTTGGAAAACCTGGAAAACTCAGGGAATTCTGAAATTTTTGTTTTTCGGAAGTTAGTAGTCACCCTGTTAATTTGCATTTAACGAGGACTGTGCAGCTTGTTCCTTGTTAATGTAAGTGATCAGAAATTATGGTTGCCCCTTAACAACCTGCTTTATGCGAAGGAAATTACGGTAAAAACCAAGACATTTCCTGACTTCCTGTGCATTCGCCTGGTGAAATCCATATCGAGTCCTCATTCAAATTCATTTGGCCCAGATATGCCCCCCACTTGATTAGCTTTGTTCTGGCGTTAATTGGCGCCCACTTTTTATGTATGGATTGGGAGGTGGATTATGGGTAAAAATACACACGTTTTTGTATTGCGCATGTCACGACATAAGCTGGCCCTGTGGTAATGTGCAATAATATAATGGGATGCGCACGCATCTTCGTAGACAGTTTCTCACGTCGTTTCTTTTATCAGATCCATTATTTGTTGTATCAACATCATAAAAAAATAGCACCTGTGAAATTAATATTGATACGCTCGTAAACGCGCCCCGTATATGCATGCGGTGTGGGGTTTTTTAACAACTTACTAAATAGGTTATTTTTATCGAGCTGGCTTTTTGATGCGATAATGGATACATTAGGCCGCCATCTTGTTTTGGGCTGGAGCCACTCTGATACGTTATACACGTTTCTCATTTGGGGAAGAAAAGTAAAGGAAGAAGGAGGAAGGAAAATATTGGAGCTGGGTTGTTTGACGATGAAATCTATAAGCTCATCGCTTATTAGCCGTTATTGGTCGTGGGCCGACCAGGCAGAGCCATATCGGGTGGCTGCCCCGGTCCATATCAAGGCGATTTCTGTTTTTGTTATGAAATGAACTTGTCACTTTTGTTTCTGGAGAGTAACGATATGAGGGTGAGGGAGGATGGACATTGCTGAAGCATTCCTGCGGGGATGGCTGGTAACAACCAACCCCTCTTCGAATGGTCGAAGTGGCTAGGGTGATGATGGTCATTTCCCTTTTTCTTGATTCAACGTGAAGGGCTGTCCATAAAGAACTCCCCCCTCCTCCTCAAGCTGGATGGGGAGTCACAGAAATCAGACGAAAATGGAGTGTAGGTGTTTGGGGAACATTTATGTTGGGCGAGGGGGTGCAAACTTGTCAGTGGCCACTGATGCACTAACTAGAACGTAAATATGACGTTTTTTAGGTCGGTTTTGTGACCTAACACCGTGTTTGTGTTAATTATAAGTATTGCATGTCGAATCTCTTGAGAAAAGATCAGTTATGTCATTATCTACTGATATCAGTATGACTTTATACCGATACCAGTATGATTGTATACAAGTGTCGGTATAACCGTAGTGATATCAGTATAATTGTATACTGATATCACTGTGTATATGTATACTAGTTTTTGAGGTTGCTGATATCAGTATTATAGCGGTTTTGGGGACTGCTAATATCAGTATGCTCTACTAATATAAGTACTGTATGACTGTATACCATATCCAGAATGATTCTATACAAGTATCAGTATAACCTTAGTGATATCAGTATGATTGGATGCAGATATCACTGGTTATATACTGGTGTTTTGGACTGCTGATGCAGTATGTTTTAGTGATATCGGTATTAAAGTGGTTTTTTGGGATACGATTATTGATATCACTAATTTTTGTGTGCTACTATCAGTATATTCGTACTGATATCTACTATACTGATCTTTCCGGCAGGGTCGTCAGCCACCCTGTACGCGTGGGAACAGAGTTCCTGAAATTGTTTTTAATTTTGTCACTTTGTTGTTGTTGGCCAATGCGTGCTTCGTTTTCGATGGCGTTTAATGATCTGCTTCGGCTGTCTAATTAGAGATTTTTCGACTTAATTGCACGATAAACCTTTTAACACGGGTATAAAATCTCTCTCCATCTCATTTAAAATTCGCTCATGGAGTGAGAGTTAGCTCGGTTTCAAGGAGTTCCTCCATTAAAATTCTCCTTCTGATGACTGCCTTCTCAAGATTTCGTAAGATGCAACACTGCTAAATTTGCGTTAAATGCATGTCTAAGTTGCCATTAAATTTAATGGACTGTCTTGCCCCTTGACAGGCTCACTCTCTGGCGTGATTGGGCGTGAGAGCGTGCAGTGGAAATAGTCAAACTGTCTCTGCTCTGCTAGTCAAAGTTTTTAAACGTTGAAATTCCTTTTTAAGAAAAAAAAAACCCCGGATTAGTTAGGTGTTGACTACCATTTTAAACACTGGGGGTCGGTTGCACCAACAAAAATTAAGGAAAACCCAAGGTGAACACTCTGGTTAACTAAAGTAACCCTAAGGTTAACCTAAGATTTGTAGTATGATGCAATTTTCCCAGAATGCAACTGGCTATCTCCATGTTTACAAAAACCTATTGACCCTTGCTCCCTTAAGTCAACTTGTGGTTATAGATACCCCCAGGTTATATTTAACCTGCAATGGTGCAACCGGCCGTAGATAATTAAACTATTTGAACTACGGTGAAACTTGTCAAATTGGCCACCTTGTTACTTTGACCACCTGCTTACATTGACCAATTTTTTATGGTCCCTGGATAAATGTTAATGTTATTGTTATTGTTATTGCTAATGTTATTTCTCCCCCCTCCCCCCCCGATATGTTGACCGCCACCCTACTTTGACCATTGACCACTTTTTGATGGTTCCTCCGTACTATAGCAATATACTGGTATAGTAGTATAGCATAAGCTCCATACTGTAGCCTAATTTCAAATAAAATTTTATTAAATTTAATATTGCATTATATTACACTGTAGGCCTACTGGTGTTTTCTTTACCGATTAAAATGTACAATACAGATTTTTAAGCTACAATATCGATATTAATTGTAAAAATTAATTTTATATGCGTGTAATTTCAGTATGTTTTAAATCACTCTTTTAATCATAATGAAATCTCATAGAACTTCATAAATACACGTTTTTTTAAAATGAGAGTGAAGATAATAACCTTTGTTTTAGGTGTAAAAACTGACAAAAAAAGTTGTTTTTAAAATTGGTCAAAACAATTTTTTCTAATACCATTGACCACCTGACTAAGGTGACCGGTTTTCTCCGACTCCTAGAATTGAAACCCTCCTCTGGACATTAACAACTGTTCATTTTATTACCTGAACCCATGCACCCATGTTCACGGTGTTTATTACGTGTTTCATGGTACTAAATCATGCTCACATTTTGAAGCATTCTAACATGGCGTCTCATTTCCGCCATGATCAACCATGCCTGTCTTGTCCATATGCACCATTGGCTCCAGGTGGTTGTAGCAATTATTCACTGGTTGGATTGCACCAATGGTCGATGTGCTTACGTCCAGAGAAATATGCAACGTTAATCGATGATTGGAGAACTCCACCCACTCTGCAACTTACACGTAATGGTGCAATTCGAAACAGACCAGTGGTCAACACGCATCTGGCCGCTAATTGTCCTTGATTTGACGTGGTTTAGTTCAGCAACGTTTGTTGTTTGTTAAGGATAATATGATTGTATACATATATGCATGTATTGTCCGATTAACATTTTATGGCCAGATTATTTCGTTCTGCACCCGGAACACACTGTTAAGATGTAAATAATGTGACTGTATTTTTATTAGGCCAACCTTTTAAATAGGGTGCTTACTGATCAATGAAGTGGTTGAAAATGCATTTGATCGAAGATTAAAGAGTACGTGGAATTAAGAGTTGAAATTCGAAAGGATCTAAGTGCCAAACGCATGTTAGGGTCGTTCATTGGCACGGTTATGAGAATTGGACAGTTTAGGAAACTGATTAGATATTATTACGCTTGAAAGGAAAAAATTGAGTTGGAATTCAAAACGATGTAAGTGCCGAACGTACGTTTGTGAGCTAATGAACAAAATGCTCGAAACATCTCTGCATCGACGGATATTTAATGGTTTGGTTCGTAGATCATTTTGCATGTTATAACTAACGTTACGTTTGTTAAATTTATTGTTATTATTTTTTGGCACTTAGTTCCTTGAGCTCTTCAGTCGGTTTCTTGTGCCTTGCGGATAATTTTGCATGTAAAATCTAATTTTGCACTTTTTGACTTTATTATTTATTTGTTTTTTGGCGTTTAGATACTTTCTTATTAACGTTTCTAGAAACTTTTAAGAAATACGGTGTACACGTCAAAATCTATTCGTAATCTCATTTTAAACTGTTTTTTTAACCCGTAGCATCCCTTCGCATGCACTTTATATTTCTCAGCAATTTTACTTTGAAAAAAATATAGACCTAAATCCATAATCTGTGATGAAATATTAAAATTTTGTCTTAAGGCATTCCGATGTATAATAGAAACACTCATAGACAGGTAATTCTTTAAATATTACAAGCCAGTGTGGATACACCTTACAGGTCAGGGGGAAAAAACGAAATTTTTACCCTGAGAAAGTCCCTGAGAAACTGCTTGAAACAATGTCAAGTCCTTGAAGAGACTTTCGACTCTTCCAAAGTACGTCCAAGAATGCTACAGGAAATCCTTCTAACGTTCGTCCTGGCGTAATTTTGGCGAAATTTGACAGTCTGAATCATTTTTATCTGGGGTTCGGTGAGCCCCCTTTCGAGTGCCAGGGCATTATCTGATCCATGCTGCATGCATTATGTTATCCTGTGTCCATGGTAACTGATTCCTCCTCTTAACGCCGAGGAAATGCCAGAGTATCACGTTTTAAGTTCACTTAAGATTAGCCCTCAGACTAAAACTTCTAATGAAAACCCTGGTCCGAAACGTCCGCGAACCCAGGGAGGTTGGGTCTGTATATACTTTGGCAGCCTCTTGCATGTTGGTCGCTACTGCAAATACACAATGGCTCCAGAGCACTTTTATGTCTTCCTCCTCCTTCTCCTCCTCCTGATCCTAAATCCATCGCGCAGCGTTAGAAATTAACGCTGTTTAACGCTGGCTGCCACCAAGCTAGTTTCTGCTAAGTCAAATACGGCTTAATTAGACCGGGGGGTCCTCCTGGTGGGGGTCCCTGGTGGTCGTGGGGGGGGGAGGTGCCTGATCACCTTCTCCTCCTCCTCCTCTTCCTCTCTCCAGCGTCTGAAGTCTGGACCCGGGCTTGAATCCGCTGGTGTTCGAATGGGAAGCCCGAAAAAATCGATATTTCTTGCACGAAGACCCCCTCGTTGACGGTCGATTCAATTCAATTGGTTTCGTCTGGTTGGCTGGCAAGTTGTTTAGTTTAACTCGAGGATTGGTCGGAGTTTGGCCAGAAAAACGTGCTTCTGGAGCCACTTGAAGGGCTCCGTGCGTGCATGACGCAATGCACAATGTGTGTGTGTATAAAACAGACCTTGTTGTACGTGTATGCACAGACCACGGTATGTCCATCAGGAAAATTTGCTGTTTGGGATGCCCTCTGGACAGTTTCACCTTAATTGGTTGACAGGACAGTGTCTGCTAAGGAGACGCCATTGTTAGTCGAAATATGGGCTACCTGCCCAAACTGGCTGATGTAGCCGGCGTTGCTCCAGGGTTAAGCCATTAAAAATGAAACTTGGATGATTGAAGAAAGTGTCTAAAAAGGAATGGAGGTTAATTCTTTTGGAAGTCTAATTGCAGGAGAGCCTGGAGAGGGATAAGGAAAAGATGTGTCCCTTGAATTGGCCCCCTTGGAGGAATATTCCCAAAGAATCTCTTGTTGTTGGTATGCGCTTTTTGTAACAATCCCTGTTTCCAAATTTCAAGAGTTCCCAGCTGGAAGACTTGGTGGAAAGATCAGTATAATCAGTACAAAATAATTGATAATATACTGATAATGGTAAAAAAATGAGTGATATCACTAACTGGTGATGTTCATGTATCTAGTCCTAAAAACTAGTATCTATAGTAGCCGTGGAACGGGAAAGATTAATCGCGCAATCGTTTAAATTATCAGTCCATTCTCTCGTCAATCCGACTATAGAGGGGATTAAGGAGTCGAAAAATCTCAATTTTGCTGATAGACGTTCGTTGTGGACGGCCCCATGTTATGACGTGATCACGTGGATCATGGATGGTGTTGGATTGGTTTAAGTGTAGATTTCGATTTCTCCATCCGTGTTTTATTTTTTTCAAATGGAACGCTATGCGCTTTATCTGCAGGCCTAGTCGCCTCTGCCATCTTTTTTTTCTTTTTTTTTTTTCGGTTCTTCCTTTAATTTGAAATCGATATTATTGAATCAAGTTTAAATTCGCTTCACGATTCCCGAGTGGTTAATTTGTAATTCGCGTTCTCTCCCGGAACACTTCTGGAAGACATCTTGAAAGAGGAAATGCGGCCGTGATCCATTTTGCAATCCAGGCCGGCCCCCTTTCAATGACTTCTTGAGCTGACCTGGATCATTCGGTGCTGCCTTCGTTTTGTATTTGGGGGAATGAATTCAGATTTATGCCGTCTTAACCCAGATTGCACACAAAATCTTTCGAGTGTGTAGTGATCCAATCGATATTTTGAGATAATTAAACGTGTTCTCAAAAATGCATTTTTACACAATTAGCATTTGGCATTCGTGGCGCCCTTGGGTGGGGCGGAGCTTGCTAAGTGCATCAACCAATGGCAGTAAAGGAAGTGATTGACCATTTAAAAAAAAATAAAAACCAGTGTTATTTTGCACTAAAATTTTTGTATTTTTGTAAATATTATAGAAGATATCACTCAGTACCTGTTATACTTTCAAATGTAAAACGAGAAGATTTTGTTTGTGTAATTTAAAATGTTTGTTAGGATTTAGAGGTGGAAATTATCACTTCCAGACACAAAACCAGATTCATGATGCCATCGATTTTAATCAGAATCTGAAAAGCATTGCCCTGTAGCTGTTCCGAAATGGCTTCTTATATACTACTAACCAAATGTACTAAACTTCTGTGGGTGTAATATTTAATGCAACGAATGAATTTTGCAAAAAAAAAAAAAAAATGCAGCCGTTCAAGTACTGTAATTTCTAATTTTAGAGAAATTTCAATAAAGAAAGTTTAACAAAGAAGTCAGCAACCCTCAATTGCCAAAACGTAATCTTGAATTTCACAAGAGAATAGCCTGCCATAAATTAGCACCAATTGTTGCTCGAAAATATTATTGTTTCGAACGAATTGAATTATTTCACCTGGTTAATTGAAGAGGATCATCGGTCAAATTAGGCAAAAAAAAAAAAGATCAACAAGTTGCTTACAAAACGATTAATTCCGATTTTAAATTGGATATTTACTTGCTGAACAAAATAACATTTGTAGCACCTTTATGTGGGCCTGTCTCTTTGCTCCGAGTCTTGATGAAACGAAAAATGTGAACCGGATGTAGAAAATTGTTAAGAAAAATAAACAATACAAGCGATAATGTCAGGAGCAGGCTTAGCTTCAGCTCCGAAAATCTTCAAAAAGTATGATGATAAAAAGTCAATCAAACTTGTGTCGTTTGGTAATTTCATGGTGTTTAGAAATCATTATATGGCAATTACGCTATGTTAAGAAGTTTAACACCCACTAAAATTAGTACGTGTGCTTCTAAATTAGTGATAACCCCTCGTTTTATTCTAGTCATTTATTTTAGCAAAGTGACCATGAAGTAAATTCATTGTGTCTGGGAAATCAACTGCCAAACCAAAAAAGCCATCATAGATGATAGTCATTATTTAGTTTAAAAACCAAGTTTATTCAATGCTTTAGGCTTGTGACGTTTTTGTTCTGAACGCCCTAAACATGTCCAAACATGTTCCAGTTTCAGGCACGATTTCATAAGTTAATTAAAAGGATAAATAGTACGCATTGATAACTGCAAAATACCAAAACAGTTTGAATTGCGTATAAATGAGTTGAAAACCACCTTCACACGGTCTGGAAATTGATGAAAAATTGTGTGAAAAATCCTGGAAATGTCAGGGAAATTTGCTACTGGACCTTGTCAGCCACCCTTAGTGCGCGTCAGCACTAAGCGAGCGTGGATTATTAATTTGGGCCCTTAGGGGCCGTAAGGGGCGTCGCTGACGAACCTGGCCCATTTATCAAAAAAACAAAAAAAAAATCCGCTTAAAAAAGTAAAAATAATGCCCAAAAATGCCCCATGGCCCGGCCTCAGGCGGACGTTTTCACGTTTTCCAGACTTTCACTGGCAACCTTGTGGATTTAAGTACCCCTTAAAAATTGCTAAGTTTTTTTTTTTTTTTTTTTTCGCCTTGTTCTTTTGTGCCCCTCTGGTGGCAGGAGAAAAGGTGTCGAGCAAATGTGGTGGGTGAGTGAACTAAACAGTTGGTAGATGAGGGCATTGTGACGGGTGGTAGCTGCGTGGCTAAGGGGAAATGAAAAGTGTAAAAAAATCACGAAAAAAAAATGGGGAATTTTTACACAGCCCCCAACTTCCATCGTCCACAGATGCATTCATTGTTATTTTTTGATGTATATATATATATATATTTTTTTTTTACAGTAGTATTTTGCAGGAGGTTGCATCAATTCGGTTCTTGGTGGTGGTTGATTTCGGTACCAGAAAAATAAGGGGGTTTTTAGCTCCCATTTTTGAGTTCTGTGAGCTAGCAGCAGGAGCCATCTTCAGGATAATGGACATCCTCCGATAAGGGATCCATCCTTGAAGACAACCCCATAGCTAAATGTGCAGTTGCAGAAGGCAAGGGAGGGGGTGGGGGGGGGTCTATGGATTTTTACGTATCTCACATCGGTGACGTGTTTTACCCTCCCCCCCTTATTTCGCCATTTTGTCCTCAGCGACGCTGCTACATAAAGACATATCCGGGGAAAAAAACAACCACCTCAGTAATGGGAAAACTGGCTAGGGCTATTCTTAATCTGCCATCTTTAGATAAAATTGTTTTGTTTTTTCTTCTTCTTTTGATTTTGCAGACTGCATGGGAAGAAAAGTAAGGAGCGTGGTATGTGTGTATTGTTTTTTTTTTTTTGGTTTCATTTTTCAAGTCGAGCTTTGTCTGAATCGTTGTTTGCATACTTGCGCCGTGTTTGTTCGGCAATTAACCAATGCCAAAAAACAAAACAAACAAACTTATTTTTTTCTATTATTGCAGTCATAACCTTTGTGGTTTGCGTGCTTGTTTTAGCGTTGAACGTTCGTTTTAGCCGCCATTTTGTTTAGCTGGGTTCAGGCCGGAGACCTTTGTCACACTGTGTACCGAATCAGACTTGATTCCTGTTACAAAATGTTACAAAATGCTTAAGCGTACTTCACTTCGGAGGTAATTGAGAACGGTGGTGATAATGGACCATATCTGACCGTATCTGGACAAATACATGTATATCATTCATGTAGCATGTTTGAGCACAAATTTTAACCTTGCTTTAGTAAATGTTCAAAGCACATGTCTGAGTAATGGTTAGGCACATGTTTCAGCCATGTTTAGATTAAAACATTTAACCATGTTTGAGTAAATATTATGCACGTGTTTTATAGATGTTTTATAACATGTTTTGAAAATGTTTAATCTCAAATTTAATGATTTTTTATCCACGTCTCAACGCAGGTTTTAGCCATGCTTAAACACAATTAATCCACATTTGAGTACAGGTTTAATACATGTCTTGAGCACAGGTTTAATCCATGTTTGAACACAGATTTAATCCATGTCTTGAGCACAGGTTTAATCCATGTCTTGAGCACAGGTTTAATACATGTTTGAGCACATGTGTAAATCTTGCTTGAGCACAGGTTTTAACTATGGTTGAACACAGGTTTAATCCACGTTTGAACACAGGTTTAATCCATGTCTTGAGCACAGGTTTAATCCATGTTTCAACACAGATTTAATCCATGTCTTGAGCACAGGTTTAATACATGTTAGAGCACAGGTTTAATCCTTGTTTGAGCACATGTGTAAATCTTGCTTGAGCACATGGTTGAACACAGGTTTAATCCATGTTTGAACACAGGTTTAATCCACGTTTGAGTACAGGTTTTAACCACGTTTGAGTACAGGTTTTAACCATGTTTTGATTACAGGTTTAATCCATGTCTTGAGCACAGGTTTCAGCCATGTAAGCCACTACCAAATAATGTTATTGCTACAATGCGTTTTTCTATGAATGTCGATTTGCGTACTACATATTCTTAAACCACAGAAATGACATGTTTAAAGTGTACTGCCCCCTAGTGTCTAACGTTCACGTTTTCGTCCATGAGTCGTTCTTAAATTTTATTGTAAATTGTGCTCACACAAATTGTGTTACACACAAGGGGTGTAGGTATATGTGTATGTGGTTAACCCCACATATAAAACACAATAGGAAAATAGGAACCTTATCGGGGCTTTCCCACCGGAATATCAAACGTGTGGCTGAGACACCCTGTATGTTCGATTTTTTTTTCTATACCAAAGGACCCATGATATCGGTTTGTGGGTTCCTGCATGATCACAGTAAGGTCCATTTAAAGGCATGTTACATCCACAATGTTCAATAATATTTAAAGAACAACAATTGAATTCAAAATTGTACAATTACAATGGAAGCTCGATTATCCGAGGATCGGTTATCCGATTTTTGGCTAAACCGAGGTGAAGTAAGCTCGGATAAGCACTCGGATTTACCGACGTCATGAGCGTTAAGGTGTATTGAGCTGCTTGGAGGCTATGAAATCTGATTGAAACTTAATTGTTAACAAGTTATTTTCGATTTTTACATATTTCGTATTTACAGTGCACATTTATTTTAAAAAAAAACGTTTTACTGCACAGAATGCATTTGCACCTATTTTTTAGCTGTACTTTTTGTTATCCGGGGAATTCGATTATCCGAGATAGTCATGGTCTCGACTACCTCGGATAATCGAGCTTCCACTGTAATCGTGTTTAAGGCTGAGCCAAAAAGGATGCCAACCATGCAAAAAAAAAAAAATACATTTTTGCTTAAAATACTTATTTTAATTGCGTTCTCGTCGTCCATTACGATCTAACTTATTTTATATAACTTAAAATTATTTTTTAAAAATTCCACTGAAAGGAAAAAACCGTTTTTCGTAGGTCACGTAACGTGTTTTTTTAAAGTTATTAATTTTATATAACTGAAAATTATTATTTTTTAAATTGATTAAAGAAAAAAACGTATGCGACCCTCTTGGGATATTCCACTGTGAGAAAAAAAACCGTTTTTCGGAGGGTTTTGTTAAAGTTATTAATTTTATATAACTGAACGTGACATTTCCAAATTATAAAAACTAGCTTATGCCCTAGCGGACGACCAATTCTACACTGGGTAAAATAAATTTAGCAATTATAATAAATATTTGAAGTAAAAATGTAATCGGGAAGGGGGGGACGACATTTATTCCTTAAATCGAGGGCCTACCTTTTAGTATACTTTAAGGGTAACAGCAGATTGAGAAAAATAATTTTGTACAACCAGGATCAGTACTGACCAGTATGGTAGATAATGGACTGGGGAAGGGTGTGCTAGGGCATGAAAAAATAGACTTTCTGATGGACGTTATGTGTGGACAACCTCCGAATTTCTTGTTCTTAGACCTTTGAGGATCTTGTAGGCCTACTCAGTTGAAAGCGTGGATGAATGAGATTCAGTCTACGCCTAGCCATTGTTTATTGAACAGTGGAGGTCAAAGTAACTTCGAGGGCACCTTGTACATCATCTTATGCAGGAATTAAATTTAAAGACTGTTTGCTTTGATCAAGTTTTATCTGCTTAGGATTATGGTTCAAGCGAATTCGCCGACATGTTTTTTTTCTTTCTGTTTTTCTTTTAGATAAAACAATCCACGGTTGCACGTAGTAATAATGTTTTTTTGTCCTTCCTGTCTCGTTATTAAAATCTATATTTCACCCTCTTTATTTCATCCCCCCCTCGCCTCTATCTGACCCTTCTCATCAATACCAATCCTTGGTCCCTTCGTCCGACGTCCCTATACGGTTATGGATTTATTTAATCAGTGGACATTGGCCACTCGCTAATGGCCGAATCCAGAAACTGGATCTATCATCGAGACCCGTGTGCATGTATTGTATGTGGGTATCACGCAGACCCCGAAATTAAAACGATTCAAATGATTTGACCACTGGTCATTGGCTTTGAAGCTTGAGGTGGTGGTGTTAAGATTGATAAGAATTGTTGATCGTGTTTTGGATCATGAAGAATTCAGTTTTGTTGGCCTACGTGTATGTGAAGGTTTTCAGAAGCTGGTTATGTTAATGGGATTATGACAATTGGTCAATTGTTTTGGGTTAAGGCCGAAACAAAAGTATACCGAAATTTCTGATATTTTTGAATTTATTTTCCCCTGTGCAGAATCGGTTGTCCACTAGGATTAGAATAGTTTTTTTTTTTTCAATTTGAAAACCTAACATTTATTTATATAAAAAAATAATCTTGAGTATTTAAATTTAAAAAATCTTGAATTTTTATATAAAAAAAAAAATATATAAAAAAAATATTGAGAGGCAAAATATGTTTTCGGAGGTCGCATAATTTTTGTTGTTGTTGTTGTTTTTTCTTCCCAAGTTTAATTCGTTTTGTGTAAATAAAAAGGGAAATTTTCAAATTATAAAAAAATTATCTTAGGTCCTGGTCGACAACCAATTCCTACAAGTGGAAAATTAAATGTAGCGATTGAAGCAAATATTTTAAGGAAACAAAATGCTCATGCATGTGTAAATTATTACGTTAATTACTTATTAAAATTTAAAAAAAAATTGAATGAAATTAGGCTATAAAATATCCAAAAGTGGATCCAGAAAAGATAGCATCCATCAAGAAATGTTCAAAATCAATGAACTGTAAAACTCGTACATCGACATTATCATATAATGTATAATTACGTAATATCGACATTATTTATAACAGCCTAACATTACCCTGATTAGTAACTTCCATTGCACCAACTCCACCTGTTGAATAACTTGTGTTATATCTGTGGTGCATACTAGATTAAAAGCTCTCTGCAGTGTAATTCATTACATGTACCGAATATTTCAGTAAATTGATGTCAATATTTGCCAGTGGGCTCTCTGAGCTGATTTTATTAATTAAGGAAGTTGGTGAAAACGAAATTTCACCGTTTCCCTGCCATTTTTATTCAAAATTCTGAATTTATTCCGTAGTTGAAATTACGATGTTATTTTCATCGCTATATGCTGAGTAGTGCTTCAAGCGTTTATCAATAATTCATATTCATTATATGAAACTACTAGGGCTCATCCATAAAGGACTTCAGAGGTTTAAGAAAAAGAAGTTCCTGAAATTTGTTTCAGTATCATTTCCTTAAGGTCAACCCTCGCAGTTGCTTCAAATACTTATTTTATTTGCTAAATTTATCTCTTTTTTTCTCTTATATAATTTGATCGTCCGGTATTTTTTTTATAATTTCAACATGTCCCGTTTATTTATAAAGAAAAACCATATTATTAAAAATAACTAGGGCCCTAGTGGACACGACCAATTCTAATTCAGTTGTTTATAAATAAAATTGAAATAATATAAAAAATTATGACCATTCAAAGACGTCCTTTATGGATGGCCCCATAGTCGATTTTGCAAAAATTCTTTAATGAAAAAAAACGTGTTTTTAATGGTTAATCATTAATCATAATATAATCTTAAATATAGAAGTTAACAAATACATGCACATGTATTTTAGTATGATAGTTTACTATGTTTTAGGTATAAAAATTCTGTATGTTGATCACCTGATTAAGTTGGTGGATTTTGTATTCTTTTGGGTGGTCCCACACGCTGTTGGGATATGTTTCAAAATATACATAATAATATGTGACAACATATTCTAACAAATTATCCAGAAATAGCACGAATTGGGACTTTTATTATATCATCTTATGTATCTGAAATTATATTGTGCACTATATCCTATATTAAAAAAAATTCTGCCGTATATTAATTACATAATATAGCCTACTCAAAAGTTCCAATTCATGATATTTCTGGAAATATTTCTAGTTATATTAAGTGGTATATTTTTTTTTGAATATTTATTATCTTACGTATATTTTGAAATATACCCCAACATGTGGGGTCACCTTAGAAAGGTGGACGACCAGTGGAAAAGTGGAAACAATGTCCTGTCCTTGCAAGGTGGTTGTCCTTCAGGGGCATGTTTCCGGAGCCTCTTGGTTCTTCTGCCCAAGATTTTCGACACTTTCTCCAGAGGTGCGGGGCACACCCCCCCCCTCCTTCCCCCTATTGCTGGAGAGTGTGAAATATTTGGCCGATTTTCGGAGGTGCAAATCCGATGTGCTAATTGAGTTTCATAAATAGGGGATGATCGGTTTGGCAGCGACGTCTATCGTTGACTTGCCAAGGCCCCTGGAGCAAGAAGCGGAACTTAAGGAGGGGGATGAGGGGTGCTGACTTTCAAGGAGGAATCCACCAGGGGAATTTCATTCTTTTCATTTGCACATTTTTTATACGTACACGTGACACCGTACGCGTATAGCGATTCGCAATCAAGTTAATGGCCGACTGAGACTTACTTCGAAATGCACAAGAGATAGGACAAGAGATGAAATGGTGGATATCTGTAGTCTAAACTGCGACTTGGGGGATCCATTTCATGGTAATCGGAAATTACGGCGCTGCTGCTGCCACTGCCGAATGGAGATGTACGAGGAGGAGATAAAATGCCATTACACGTTTGGCCCATTTGGCACCTCACCACCGCCTGATGGCGTCAAATCAAGTTGACCGTTTTCTTATTGGCAGCAGCCATGCTCTTGCATTTCTAATCCTTAAGAATGCCCCTCCAGGGACATCGAGGAAGAATCCACCATCATCTTCTGCTTACTTGGTTTTTCTCTTGTTTTTTTTTTTTTTCGGTTCTTGGATGACGTCACTGGTTCTGAGTGACGTCACGTTGAGGGGCCCTTCGCTGGTGTCGCCAATGGATTTGGATGAAAACCACTTTGGCGCCGTCCATAAATGATGTCACACTTTTTGCCTCTTTTTAAACACACACCCCCACACCCTTTGTCACAATTGTCACAAATTTTTCTACAACCCCACCCATGATGATGTCACAACCTCTCGATTAACC
>JAQIXS010000411.1:0-48298 GCA_034700785.1 Rossiulus vilnensis | reverse complement strand
CAACAATATTAGATCTTCAGACAAAAGGAATGTACAATGCAAAAAGTAGAGCAAGATCTACTCTAATCAAACGAAATTCCAGAACAGATTTGCGAAAATGTCATCATTTCCAGACCTAAATCAGGCAAGTCTGTGGACAAAATACGTCTTGAAATTGCCTTCAAATTTGGCTAAAAATTATTAGCTAGGCTGGTAGCGAATTAATGGGTTCGGTTTTGCAGTCCATTAGCGCTGAAGACAACTGTCGCATTTGGCATTAAACTGTCATCACTTCAAGATGAAGTAAAATGGCTTTCGTTTGGAATAATTAGCAATTATAATTTGCGTTCTGGTGGCTAACGAGCCATGATTAAAACTGAAATGTTTCCTAAAGATTAACCACGAGAAAGCGTTAAATGTTGCCAATTAATATGACAAGTAGGTAACTTAATTTAAATGTAATTAACCGGAAAACTTTTTTGGGAAATAAATTGAAGTCCTTACTTACGACTGTCTTATTGAAACAACTGTATGTTATTTTAAATGCCAAGATACTCTACCAGAAAATTTCTCCAGGGAAGCAGAAATGCAGATCAGGCCTACGAAAGGGAGGTGGTTAAAATGTAATTGGGATTTATGGGAAATTTCATTTCCTGTCGGAAGTTATTCATTCGCAAGTGTGACAGATGATTACAACAAATATTTGATATTGTTGTAATTAGCAGCACATAGAGGTGAGGTCAGGTCAATGCTCTGGTCAAGTCAATGCCGTCCGTGCAATGATTAATGACTTATGGTCTGGACGATGACCAATGGTCACGCTTTGATGGTCTTGCTAGCATGCAGCACTCACATACTAAAGCATCACTTTAATTAAGGCATATATCCAAACAATACAATCGTGCAAAATTAGCTTTGTTAATTACTTAAAACATTTTAATTTAATTTATTAACCATTGTCTTGATGCCATCCGCATCCCTAAATTTAATTTTAATTCATTACAGGTTTTCAACCTTAAAAATTCTAAGTTTTATAGGAGATTGGAATCCCTGAATTATCTTTCAAATTTTCAGTTTTTTTAAATCAGAAAATATTTCAACAATTCTATTCTCAATTCTTTCCCTCCTGCTATTCTTTTAATATATGTCCAACTTAAACATCGTATTTATTCCTTGTAGTACACTGTATATTATTTTCCGAATTCCTTATAGGATTAAATACTTAGCAGAAGCAGAGTTAAAAGTAGACCTGCTGGTGTAGAAAAGGTTGTATAAATCAGTTCAATTATTTATGGGAAAGATTTTAAGAAATTATACTGCAAAAATTCACTCATTCCAATTTATTTTATACAACTATTTAAAGGTATTTGTGACATCTTTCGATATCACACTCATTTCTTCCAGTTAACGTCCAATTAACTTTTAAGAGCCTGACTGTAGATACTTTTAAATAAAAGTTTTCCTAACTAGGAGTACTTCAAGAAATTTATTGTGTACAACTTTATAGCACTATTAACGTCAAATAGTTCCTTAGCTATTTATTTTCTGGCATGAAAACCTCTTACAAGTGACACTGAATCTGGCGTCTTTTTAATGGGCTTCTTAAGAAGAAAATGCAAACATTTGTTTCTACTTTTCCTTAAGCTGCTTATTTGCCTTGGGGAGCATGTCCTGAATTCGCCAAAAACTTTAAGCTCTTGGGATGGAAAATCCATTAGTTTTCCTTTCTTTTTTTTTAAAAAAAAAGTGTCAAAATGGACTAAACAGCCGTGCAATTTTACTGTTATCATTTTATCGAAATGTGATTTAACCCTTGTGTCGATCCCCAGTTTCCATAAATCATTCAAAAATATTCGTTTCAATATCTTGGACAGAACATCGATATTCTGGTTTTAAAGGGCATACACATGCAGAAACATATTTCACACATATAAAAACGTCCAAATATATATTTTGAAATGGCAACCTTAAAGTTTCAGTTTTTCATAAAAAAGCAATTTCTGAAAACCAAAAAAATATCAGGAAAAATATGCCAATGAATTTCTTTTTGGTCACATTCTTGTAGCATGGTGTCAGATTAAGGTGCTAATGGGCCCCCAATAAATTCTCTGCTCTAGAATTATTGATTGTGGAATAAACCCATACTAGGGAACCTCACTAAGGGCTACAGGGGTGCGCATTTCATTGCTGGTCCTTCCAGGTCTATGTTGGAAGTGCTCCAAATATAGTTTATTTGAGCAAAGATGTATACAAAATGTGGGCCCTTAGGTGTTGATGAAAAAGGCCTGATTGCGTGGGTTAGTTTCTGTTTATTTGGATTTGGGATTCATGGGTCAAAAAAGGATAGTTTGGCCTGGAGCCCCTTTCTTTAAAGCAGATGATGTGAAGGGGGTTTCTGAGCTTTAGATGTCTTTTTTTAGAGGTGAAAAAATTCTGAAAGAATTCTGAAACATGTCCTCAAGCAGATTTAAGATGGATCTAGATTTATAAAGATAAAATCTACTTTATGCTGCCAGTTCAACTTGATTTTAATTTAAATACCGATTCTAATTGTGAAAGGTCTTTTTCGTAAATATAAAAAAAATAAAAACAAAAAAATGAGTAGATACGGATAAATCCTTTTGATCATCGAATTGGAATTGCAAACAGAAGCCAAACCTCAATTTCAAAGTCTCTGGATTATTCAGTGACCCAACGTGATTCACTTCGGAGGCGGAAAATATGTTACAAAAAATGGCTATAGCTATGAAGCAATATAAAATCAGCAAGGACCAGAAATCGATTTTTATTGCTGTTTTGATGTCCATGATGTTTTTGCCATACATAAAAAACTAAAAGCATTCTCGTGTGAATTTCGAGTTTCAAAACTTGAAATACCAAAAATAAGTGTGGGATGGGATTTTAAAACTGTTTTAAAGTCCAATAAATTGGCATCTCTGCAAACTTTGGCCACGCATAAATCGCTCACGTTTAATGGCGTACAAATGCACTTTTGAAATATTTCAAATTTTTCATTCATTCTTATTTTCACTTATTTTCATTTTACATTTGAGTTATTTTATAAAATCTGAAGATGTCCAGTTTTTTTTATAAAATATAAAATTATACTTGAAAAATGTTTTGCGACCTCCAAAAAAGTCTCAATTAAACCTCTTTAGATGGGCATCGGAGGTTTCAGCGCGTGTTTTTCAAGCATTAAGTTTCTTGTGAATATACGAGACTTTTAAAATTTAAAAAAAATATTCATATTCTAGAAATAAAATTTGCAACTTCCTTGATTTCTAATTAAATTCTAATTGACTCCCTGACCTATGATGCAAAAATAAAGGAATTTCCTGTGTCTTCACTTTTGTGTTGAATAATAAAAATCTATGGCATCAAATGGATTCGGTACTATACAAGTACATTGTACATTCCTTGATATTGTCAAGTTATAAAAATACATTAAAAATAAGAATTTTAACACAATTAAAACATAGAAAACGTTAGTGGTTCTTCAATTCCCAGATGGCATCAGAGCGCAGAAAATTATTAATTAACAAAACTGTTAAAAATCAGTACATAATCTTAATATAATTACTTAGGCCTATATCATATTTTTAATTCTAGACAATTTCTTATTCCAGTCGACAATTTCAGCTATGTGAAAGCAAAATAACATTAATGTCACAAAATCGTTAACTGAATGAAATACACTTACAACTGAACAAGCAAAACCGTCCTCCAGTAAGCCATAATCCCTAATTTAGGTAACAACTAGAAAACAATTATACATGTGCATGTACACTGTATATCTCAGCAATACAATAACAGCACCCTCTCACCAGAACCAAGCAATCTACTAATGCTGGCACTCAACATACCACCATACCAACATTCCACAATTTACATATTGCCGAATAATCATAACCTAGCGTAATTAGCATAAAAAGGCGCCAACTTGACAATATAACGACAGAAAACGCTATATCACATTTCCATGACTTTTATAAAAAATATATATCATTATTCCCTGACATTTCCCTGACTATCCCTTGCCTTTTGAATTTTCCTGAAAAGTATAGGTTTTTCAGGTTTCCAGATGGTTTCCTAGAGGGCATCAAAGGACATAGCATAATGTCAATATGACTTTTCAATGACCTTTACCACTTCTTATTCAAATGCCCAATTCCCCTGACATTCACAACATAAATCATTCTTCTCTGACGATTACGCATTTTCCAGGTTCCCCAGGTCTAGAGAAACCCTGTCATAATCAAAGCATTTGCTGACCCAATATTTAATCTTGCCACTAAAGCAGAAAGGTCAGGACTTTGTTTACTTTGCTTCAAAAGAAGCCAAAAACAACCTTTGTCCTCTTGAAGCAACATTCTTCAATTACTTCAGGGTGGCATTGCTCATTGATAGGAATGCAATATGAGAATGCATTTGGCAAGGGATGCTAATCTGGGGTGATTTCTAAGCAAACACCTCACACCAGTGTCCACCATGGTTCTTGACCCAGAATCGTTGGAGTCTCTGGAGTGCCATCTTTTGGCAAATGTTGACTTGAGTGTCCTAAGATCCAGGTCTTGCAATTGTATCACTGGCTTTCGCTAAGAGGCCGGAAACGGTTTATATTAAGCGAAAAGAGATCTTGAAAGTAGACTGAAATCCTAAGCCTAACATCTTCCTTATCTGCTTGCTGGCAAGAGTCTAGTACACGTAATATCCATCATTCCGATCAGGATACTTTTATGTGTATGCAACCGAGCGGCTGATGTTCAGAAAGCATTCAATTTCTATACATAACAGGGATTGCATTTGGTCAATCTTTTCGGATTTAGTCTGGCAGTTATAAAGCTTATAATGCATTATGTCTCTTACTTATAGTCTCGGATTTCATTGTCGGTTATCAGTCCATATCAATATTGTCCACTCCTATTTGGACAATTTCACGGTAATCGAATCCAGTGTTGGTTTTTTTTCCCAAACATTCAGGGGCTTCCATAAAAGGCTGAGATTTCTGGAGTTCCAAACTAAGGGCCAATCATGGGCCACACATACATGTACACTGTAGAAGAAATTTCAGAAACCTTAAATGCATGTGTAATTTTTATTCAGCAAACGCAAAAATTGTTAGTGTTCTCAGTTTTACATAATGTTCACTGAAGGATCTAGGGGTGGCACGTACATGTATGCTCTTTAACAAGCTGCAATTGTAAGTTCATTTAAGCTTAATTACACAATCTACATGTAGTGATTCTCATTGAAATTCATTTCAGATGAGTGGTTTGTGACTTGTGAAGGTTGATTGGTGACTTTCATCAATACATTTCAACATGGCTACCAAAATACCAAACTTTTTAACTGATTCACGAAATTTATGATTCGATATAATTGCTGTCAAATTTGAGATAAACTGGCCTTGGTCATATTTCGTGCTTCTCAGTTACAAATTACACTTAAAAAATAATGAGCAGTGGCAAGAGATTCACAGCCAACTTTCAAAACTGATTTTACCACAATTTACCACAACGGATGCCAAATGGAAATCGATATTGATGCATCCACAGGGCCATTAAAGTCTGATGTAACCTTGTTTCTGCTATCTTCCCAAAATTCTTATTTCCAGCCATTCGAAAACAGCCTCCAAAGACCTCTTGCAAGGTCTTTGCAAGTCCCCTTGTATTTGTATTCATCACACTGCTTTTCAGTGCATTTGGCAAGATGCCTTCTTGCCCAGGGCGAACTTTATCAATAACCATATCCCCAGCTCTTGCAGAATTCAGGAATCAAAGTCCTCTTAATGGAAATCAAAATCCTGTTACTAACACCGAGTTACCATTAACACGATCATAAAGCCTCCAGCGCAAGAAGACGATGAAATCCAACATAAGGTAGCATTGTTTCCTCCTTGCCAAGCTGTTTTTGAGGACGCATCATGCAAATTACATGCAAATTGGCGTTGCTAAGACATGCCATATTTTCCCAGTTTATAATGATACTGAAAGAGCAGTGCCTGAGGGCCACGCAAAATGGCTTTGATCTGGAAAAATTTTATTTAAAAATATGGAAATATGCTTCCTCCAGTCGTAAGGTGGTTAGCGCGGGAGTGCAAAGCCTTCCTGAAGAGCCAAAAATATACTGTGATTGGCATAAATCAAACTAAAAGGTGGAAAACAGATCTATTGTTGCTAAGGACCAGAACCCATCTTTGCACTATGGCTTTTCTCTGTCTCATATCTTAAGATTGATTTCCACGGCATTAAAGAAATAAATAAAACAAATAGTTTCCATTACTCAAGGTGCTTTGAAAACAATGAGATGGAATAAATGTACAGGAAACACGAATCTGTATTTCATTGTAAATGCATGCTCTCGATATTCCACGATAAAATGTCAGACCCCGAAAATGTTTTTCAATGAGAATGCAATCAGATTAGGTCAAAATAAGGAAATTTCCCAGGGAATCTTAACGTGAAATGGAAATGATAACATATCCACATTCAATTTCAAAACTTCATATTTGTATTTGCATGGGCTCATGGATTCAAGCTCGGTTATTACGTATTTATAAGCACAAACATAATTCTGTAGAAGCACCTGCAAGGGTATTTTAAAGTTTAAATATACCTTAATAATGCAATCAAGAATGAATGTACAGGAATAATGGATCTAATTTTATATGAATGCTCTAAGCAATTTACAATAAACTAAAGTGAAAAGATTTTGGATTGGAAAATTGTACGCTAAGACCATAAAATGAAAAACAATGAAAACGCAAGCAGATTAGGACACACACAAAAAAACGAATTTTCTAAGGAATCTCAGCATGAAATAAAATAATGAAATATCAACGTTAAATTTCATAACTCAATCTTTGTAGTTACAAGGCTTCATGAAATTAAATCTCCTATGTAAAATTTAGTTTTAAACAGGAATCGGATTAAATGAAATTATGAAATGATAATGAAATTTATCATTGAAATATTTTTAAAAATGCACAGTTTAAAATGATCGCATTTCAGACGTATTTATAAGTACAAATATAAACATCTGTAAAGGTGTTATTAAAAGCAAATGTAACGTAGGCCAATATTTATAACAAAATGTTTCCAGCAATTTGTTTTGCTTGATTATTTTATTAAATTTTGAATTTAAAAAAATATATATAATTACTCGTAAAAGTATTTTAATTCAACGACAAATTTAACAAACATTTTTCTTAATACCTGCAGTAATTTTTGATATTTTAAAATTTATTTATTTACTTTCATTAGAATGACGAATTTAAAATAACCAGCATATGTAAATTGAAATATGCCAAAATACCTTTCAAAACCCCATAACATTTTTTTTATATAAACTATATATTACTTCGAAGGCATTAGATTACCATTATATTATCATAACCATAATTTATTAATATCAATTTGGCAAGAAAAATTAGGATGGTCAGTACCCCTGAGCACATTTCGGTGCTTTTTATACGAAATCCCAAGCGGATTCTGGATCCTGTAGAGGTTTATTAAATCAAGATGATAAAGCTCTTTCACTACTTGGACAGGCAGATGTCCAAATTCTTTTCTGTATGAAATTTTTTAATTTTTGCATGTTTAGTGTAATATTGATTTATGATAGCAGTCGAAAACCACAATAGAAGGCTAAAAATAAAGTACTCGGGTCAAACGGGTAGTGAAAAAAATACATTAAGACTTCATAAAAGATTAACGACTTAAGGGGATAGGGAAATACAATATGGCGTCTAAACAAAGAAGCGGCATAAAGTGATCATCAGATAGCAAAAAAAGGAGAAAACTACGTGATCAACACGTTTCAGTGTCCCAGGGGAACCATAGTCTTGGTTGCCAAAACACATTCACCTCAATTTGGAATGGGGAAATTTTCCTTTATTACCACTCTTAAAAGATAAGTCAGAAGAGTTTTTTGGAAATAACATTGTTGGCTGGGCATCATTCAAAGAATACAAGAAACAAAGTTGAACACCGAGAACCTGTTATCGACTTAAACTGAAAACTACCAGGATCTGAAAGATGCAACAAAGAAAGCCAGCGATTTGGCAGCTGCTTCGTTTTTGAAGATAACCAACATGATGATGGTCATAAATACTTATTTTTAGCAGCAATAAAACGAAAGCAGCATGCATTTCATAACTGCACCAAAGGCGGAAATGCAACCGTTTCATCGACCACAACCTGTTAGTCTCATCAACCGGATGAATCAGATGAAGGCAAGAATTGAGAACCATAAACCATCACAACTTACATAACTTCAAATTAAGCAGTGAATATGGGGGGGGCTATTCCGCATTTGTGAGAAAAAAAATGGAGCTTTCTTTATTTAGTCAAACAAATTTATGTTTCACAAATTAAACTCGGCATTAGTTAAGCTTTATGGAGCAAATCCTCGATGTAGAACTTATTACATTTTAGCAATTAAACAGTTGTGATTTTATACTTAAATCTGCTTTTCAATATTAATATAAATGCGCGTTAAATCTTTCAAGCATATTACACATTTAATTTGAAAAGCAAATCAAAATGAATGAAGAACATTAAAATTTATTTTGAAGATAATTTGTTTGCAAGTTAATTTTATACCATTTCAATTGAAATTCATCAAGTTATATTTTGATAGCGCCTACCTGTTCTTTGTCACAATTATTGCAAATTAGATTGCATTTAAAATTTTGATAGTGCAAATGTCTTATTTATGGATTTTTTTCCCAATAAACTTATTTATAAAAACATTTTAAAACTTTCAGGCATTCTTGCCTGACTATCAAAAGTGAATAGGAATAAATGAAGAACTTTGCTATTTATTTAAAGGATCTACACTAATGAGAAATACACTTGAATTCTAATTGTTTTTTAAATCAACTAGTTTATCACAATTATTGCAAAGTTTGTTTTGTGTTGATTTTTCATTTAAAGATTTTTTTCCAATAAACTAAGTTGAAAACATTAAAAAAAATTAAGGCATTACTTATCTTAAATTTCAAAGGCTAATAGGAATAAATGAAGAAATTTGCAATTTCGGTAGAGTAACTATACTGATAAGAAATACATCATAATTGTTTTTTAATTAAAATCAATTACGTTTGTCCAACTTATTCCAAATTAAATTGCGTTTGAAGTTTTGATTGTGTTGGCTTTTCGTTTATAGATATTTTCTTAAAAAACTAAATTATAAACATTCTATATGTAAAACTTTGCATTTCTCAATTGGGTTATTTTAGGTTTTCAGTATTCCTGGTTTGTAGTATTTATATTTTATTATTTTTTTACATAAGACGTTATATCAGTAATACATTTAATAACATCTGAACTGGAATAAGGTGCCTGGGGTCCCTAATTTGGTCGAATTTGAACGAGTTTTCTATCGTAATAAACTATCTGCACTAGCTTTAATTCTTTAATTGCCCCAAAGTAAACTATGTCAAGTGACAAGTGGTTGCGAGAATGTTGTTTGTCGCCAAAGAGTCCGCCTTAATTTGCTTACTAAGTTTAAAAGATTGGACGTGGGTTGGCTAAGTAATGGATTTTCCTATGGTATATAGCGTGGGGCATCTCCTTGGCAACCGTGCGGACCCATTTTCAATTTGCATATTCCCAACACTTGTACGCAATGATTGCTCTACCGTTTCTGACATCTCGTTATTTCACTCTTCACATATAGCACTTGGGGACCAGGAATTGACACCTGTCACCGTAATGTTTTGTTCGCTTTTTATGTCCCTAATGACTTTTTTTAAATAATAATTCCTGATAATGCTTATGGCAGGCGTATCATTCTAGATTCGTTTAACAATTAGAATGCAATTCATTACAAAATGCAAAAGCAGATCACTGCCGAATAAACTTGAAGTGAAACACAAGAACAAGTTTCAAAACTTCATTAATTTTCAAACAATTTGGGTGTATGTGTAAAATTCATGCACTAACAGGTGCCAGGGATACTAGCTCTCGAACTTTTCTGAATTCCTAGCTCTTGTTGTTCTTTAAGGAATGTTAACCAATTATTTGTATTCCTTAAAGCTGCTAGACAACTGTTTTTGTGGACGGTGAAATTTGTGCATTGAAGCTTTGTTATTTTGAGCTTAATAGTTTTATACAATTTATACCTCCGTAGATGAGCATCGGAGGTTGCATAACAGTTAGTTTGTTTAGTTAATTTGTATAAACAAAAAGGACATTTGAAATTATATAAAAATAACTCAAGATTCCAGTAGACAACCAATTCAACACGAGAGAAAACAATTTTAGCAAATTATAATAAGCATTTAAATAAAAAAAATATGTAATTGTTTGCAAGGTGAACATCATTTTGGATTATCCTTAGTGAGAAAATAGTATTACATATTACATATATTTCAGTTATGGTGCCCCCTATTATTCTGTATGCATCAACAGAATTTTTTCCTAAAAAACCTTTAGTGACCTGAAGTGACTAAAGAACATAAGTGACCCTCAAAATGCAGTGGTAACTGCTAAATTTAAAAAATGGCATGTCCTTGCTGACCGTTAGGTACTGAGTTGAATGAAACTCAATCGAAATGATGTCTTATGTGAAATCAAATAGCTGTTCGATGATTTGCTTTATCTAAATATATCCAATAATCTTCAACGCATTCTGCAAACGCATAAATATTATCTGGAGTCAGAGCCACCTGCTTGCATCATAACCTGATGCCTACGGTGCTGCCATCTACAGTATAAGCACTGAACCGCAATGTACATTTTCAGGTGCATTTTCAGACCCTTAAGACAGTAATAATTCTCAGTGCTCTCGTGTTCTCAACATGCTCTTCAACTACCATCATCAACGACATCTGTTTAAGGTGCAAGCAACTGTTAAATGTCACCTGGCAGCTGTCACTGCCACCCGTGTACTGTCTTCTGCCATGACCCAACGCAGTCTGACGTGACGAGTCAGGCAATTATTCATTGGACAGGAAGATGCCCTCCACATTACCATACCGTTGGCAATTCCTCCCCTCCAGCACATTTCATCTTTCACCCACAATCCCACAATTCCAAGAACCTGAATTGATTTGACGTCGGTGGCAGCTTTGGTCGGCCAAAATTCCACGAAGGTCTCTTGCAATGTTTGTCTTCACGGTGGTCGCATCTCAGACTTTTATCTTTTCTGAAATTTCCATCAAACTACCCATTTGTACATGTATGTGCCAGTCTCCTATGTTTTCAGATATGCCTTCGAGGCACTGGCAGAGGTAATAAACACGCATGCAAAATATTATCATGTATTTTGGGATGCACTCCTTGTACTTAAAACATCACTACCTGGGTCCTGGGTGATATATGTGGGGTTATATATGCCATAACCGACCATGTATGAAACATATATGGCCACATATAAGACCATATATTGGCATCACAATACATGGCAGCGTTAGATAAGGCCAGATACAGCTGTGTACTTGGCCTGCACGAAAAGTTTTACATACATGTATTTAAATTGTTTTATTCACAATGAGAATTTACAGTTAAAAACAAGTAAGCATTACACGAGTAACCCAAATTTAATTGATTGCATTAGTATTATTTTGTTTAGCAATGCTTAGAAGCATTGGTTGCTTTGTTTTGTTAATATAAAATTTATAATTTCGAATCTGGCCTGATGTGATACTTTTAAATTATTCATCACTTTAATTTATTTCATAAATATTGCAAATGCGATTTAACTGGTATATTTATTTTTATTACATTATTAAAGTCGATTTTCTTCTGCTCACTTAGCTTAATCAAAAGCAATGCATGTCATTAAAAATAAATGTTTAAAATCAATATACCTTACAGCATTATACTGTTTATTTCAGTTATAGATATGAGATAAGTACGACCATATCTAATAATGTGTTGACTCACATGTATATGGTCATATCTAATAACGTAAAAACACATGGATATATGGATATATATGGCCAATTTCAACCATATATAAAAAAGCTATAAATGTCCAAGTGTCCACCTGTATGGCCATATAGGTCCAGTAGTGACCAATTTTGGATATAATCATACATGGAAAAAGTCACATAAGCCCATATTTGGTCCGTATTTACTTTTTCCACCCAGAAAGCTTATGAGTAAACAATTTCAAATCTTGCTCGAAGGAAGAGTACGACTTTGACATGCCCATTTTTCCTTTTGATTGGACACAAATATGATAATTTTTTTATCAGAACTTATTTCATAAGTTAAAATATGTTGTCTAATCACCATCAACACTTAACTTTGACAATAACCAAATCCTAGCAGCAATTCGCATCGTGAATCAAACCATTAGCTATTCACGACATAATTGGATAGAAGATACAGAAACAGGAAATGTGCTTTATGTTTCCATTTGTTATTTAGGTCATCTCCTTGACAAATTCACTCTTTCACAACTTAGTTTAGGTTTTTTGAATGCTCGCTAAACATCATTTCCGCTACATATACGTATATATACATGTATGTATCCTCACCACTATCATAATCATGAAGTCTCTGAAACATACTTGTTATTCGTGTTGTCATGACTTCAAATATGTTGTAACACATGAAACTAAGGTGATTATACGGCTTGTGGTGAGTGTCGTCTCTGATACATAGTTACATTTATAATTGTATACATGTATTGTCAAGTGTATAATTTTACTTCTCATTCTGGCTTGTTCCTTAAAGGTTTCAGATTTTTCTAAATAATTTCATTTACATGCTCAAAGATCAATATCAAGTAAATGAGCCATGCAAATACACATCGTAGTTTAATTGTTGCTTTGGAAATATAACGTATGATATTTCTTAACTTTTTAAGACTTTTCCAAAGTCGTAATTGTAAAATTTGCGTGGACATATGCAAATATTTTTAATTCAGAATACCTTAATACCGTAGATTCACATACAGTGAAGTCTGTCGAATTGATCACCTTGCTATATTGGCCCCCTTCCTACAATGTGGATTCCACAGTGTGTTATTAACCAATTGGTAGAGGGGGCGAGTTTTTGTATACGTTGACCAACTGCCTACATTGATCATTAAAATATACAATACAAATTCTTAAAGCCACAAGATAAAATGTTGAATTTAAAGATTAATTTTACGTACATGTACTTGTATTTTTAGTACTAGCATGGCATCCGTATGAAAGCTTAAATACAGAACGCAATAAATACATGTGCATGCAAATTTCATATCAAAGTGATGATCATTAACTTTTCTCTAGAAGCAAACATTTTTAAAAAAATTCTTTTTTTACTTTCCTTGATATACTGACCACCTGACTATCGTGACAATAGGTCAGGTTTCACCGTATTTTCACAGAATTGTATTAAAAATATTTCTGCACATAGGACAAAGTATTTTTAAAACAATTTTCACTGCACAATACCCTATTTAGATACATTTTAGTATACCGCAAACTTAAGAATTGTTGCAAGCATATCTCAAGTAATGAAATTAAAATGAAAATTAGCCCTATTTTCGTGAAAACTGAAATTATTCGGTCAATGACCAAAATAAGAATTTGTCCAATAAATTTCATAATATTCTAGTTGTAACGGAAATGTGTAAATCCCTTTGAGAGCAAATATGAAAGCAGCCTATCATGTCAGGAAACATTTCAACGATTAATGTTTTCCTTCCGGCAATTAGTTAGCTTTCGTGAACTTTCCAAAGCCTTTCCTTTATGTAAATGCAGAAATAAACGCAATGTTTGGGTGGCATGGTCCACAACTGACTGAATAATCCGCCATCTTTGCGAACCAATTAGGCTTAATGCATGATCAGACTATCAATTAAAAATGCAGTGGCCTTAAGGTAATAATAGTTCAAATTAGACAGAAAGTATTAAAAAACAGTTTCAATATTCGCGATGAAGCACAGAGATGAAAATGTTGAAAATTAATCATTAAAGCAGTGAACTGTCAAGGGATAACTGCCGCATGCAAGATGGATAACCTCCCATATTAAAATAATTTTTTAAGTGTTTTTAAAAAAAAGATAATTAATTTGCCTAAGGAGGTTAGAAATGCTTCCAAAAAATTATGAAATAACTGTCATCATTATTCATCGTCATCCACCTCACAGACAGAGTTCGTTTCATCTTAAATAAGATATGGTTAGTAAATAAGATTGACAGGCAATATCACAAGCAACCTTTTTGCATGTTCTAAATAAAATTAAGGAAAATTTGCACAAATTGAAAGCAGACTAAAATGGATTTGGAAGTGTACAAACTACCTATAGGGTGGTAATGAAAGTATACAAATTTCATGTTTTTACTGCTGGATAAACTATTTTCCCAAATCATCATGATAACAATAGGCCTTTTGGCCATTTCAAGGATAACAAGCGACGTAATCCTATGTAATTTAAATTGATCAGAGTTTGTGTTAAAATTTAACCAACCAAACCAACCCAAATAAATTACTCTGGCTTCTTTGAAATTCAGAAATTATTTCTGTAGCAAAAACATCGAAGGGGATAGCAAACCACTAGGCATTATTAGAAGCATTGGCAATTTCTGAGCATTTCTATACATGGAATTCTATAAACGGAAATATTAATATTTAAAAACAATTCCTTAGTACTTCCAGAGCAATTTCAAACTGTGTGCCCATCACAATTAATTGCATATTCATAAAGGATTTCCCTGACTTTTATCGATTTTAGAGCAGAAAGAGAATTTTCTCATACTATCTTTGACCATTTTTCTCTTCTCCGACTTCCACTGACTATCCCTGACTTTCCAGGTTAACGAATCCTGCATATTTTGGATTTCTGTCCAGAAATGAAAAACATAAAAACCTTCATAATTACACTACAACGCTACTCCGTTGCAGTAGAAATTTTAAGTTACATTTAATGGATTAAAGGATAAAAACGACATCTATTTATAAAAAAAGACTAGGAGTTCAACACCAGAAAACAACAGATCTTTTTTGAGCAGGATGTAATCTTCTGTAATTCTTCCCAGTATTCCTTGGACTTCTGTCCAGAAACACGATTTCAAAAACTAAAAGTAAACCGTCAAGAATATCTTGCTTTCCGAGTTTTAAAATCACATTTTCGTTGTAAACAGATTAGTCTACAAGCCGTTCAAAAAGATCCATTATTTATGCAAGTGACATTTGCATTTCTAAATGCTAACCAAAGCGGTTATCTCTTCTCCAACAGCATGCACAAAAGAAATTATCATTTGCAAAGCTGCACACCACCATACAATAAACACTTGGGGAAAATTACTTCTGTCAATTCATGTCGTGCATGGATGCGATTAGGAGCCAAATTTTGCATAAATATTTGATTGAGAAAAAACGCATTTCCTGTAGCAGTCGTTTTCTAAGCCAGCATGTAATGTGTGCTGTCACATGGTCTGATGCAAGAATGGTAAAAAAAATAATGAGAGACAGCATCCCTCTAACAACGAAATTATAAATCCACTTTAAATCATACTTTCACTGTCACGCCAAATCCAATTGAGATTTCGTACAGGAAAAACACTGATCAAGATGCATCCCAAGAATTACATACATGTGCATGTGTCATATTGGTACGTCTTAACATTTCATATTCATATATTCTGATGAGAAAAATTAATGGCAGCTGTCTAACATATTTGGCATTCCTTCATCCACGCTGCGTTTGCAATTCAAATTTCCTTGCTGATGTCAATAATTAAGTTCAATTTTACTGAAATTTTTCATTTATGCAAACCTTCAGAATTGCTCATAATGAACTCTTATTAAAATCTCCCAAAACGAAGCTATACTGTTCGCATAAATATACATGCATCTTCAATTATGCTAGCCTGTTGCCAGATAATTAAACCATATTAATTTTCATTATATTATTACTGTCATATCAATTCCATTTGTAACATCAGGAAACAGCAGTTATTAAATATTACAATAAATCCATGTTCAGCAAAGCAACACTAAACTAAGAGTGAATCAAATCAAGACCTACTTGGCAAGATTCTATACTCATATTAAGAGAACGCCTCTAGTGGAAAAGGTTAATATGGTCATACATGGGGTCATACAGTGTATATACCATAAGTGGCCATGTGAAATCGCCATTAATAGCAACTCTAGATGGCTGCAAAGTAATCCCATAACCGCTAAATTAATTCCCTCAATCTAATGTAGTACATGCCAAAATAAACAACATAAAGTAAATATATCTGGAAATACGTTGACAAATTGTATATGGTCAAACGTATGAATGCAGAACAGATATTGATATTCACCGCATATTGAAGTAGATGAATTTACATGTATGTATTTTATGGACATACATGTATGAATTTACATGTAAAATGTATGATACTATTCAGAAAACTTACACATATGCAAAATATCAGTGCAATCAGTGCAATAATAGGGAATTGCTAAATTTTCCATAGCTCACTTTTGACTTCTGAAATAATAAATACAAAACATCAGTGATCAGTAAATGTTGTTTCCATTGTATTCTATACTTCCTAGATTTGCTAAAATATTGTGGTGCAATTTGATTTTTTTAAACCCATCGATCAGGATTTCCGTTTGAAATAAAACATAAGATACCCACACAACTTAAATTGGAGACATTTCATAAAAACGTATTAAAAATAAACCGATGTGATGACAAAGCTATTATTCTCACGGTAAATAACTTCAACGTTTTTAAAATAGGTCAGAAATGTATCTCATTAAACCACTCCAATTTCTTCCAAATTTCTCTGCAAGTCAACAGAAGCTCGTTTGTTCCCAGATCTTCCAAGCCTCATTCCTTCACACGATTGGCTTGGGAAGAACAATAATGTTATTGTCTTTCACATCAACAATTGAGAAAACACAACGACTGGGTCTGAATTATTCTAGTTCACCTAAAATTATTGCGGTGGGCGAATACCATTTCCGGAATGGTGCACCAGGGATTCAATCGGGAGATTTTATAGATACTAACAGCCTGTCTTTATCTCCAGTTGCTAGATAGATCAAAAGAGGGAAATAAATGATATCATGCATTAAAAAAACACATCAAATTTAATAGTCAATGCAGTTTTTTTCGTGTTTCCCTGAAGGGATAATGCTAAAAACGACTTCTGACCCCTTGAAGCTGGTGTTTTATGAGGGATCCAAAACTTTTTTGTATTTTTAATTCATTGTGGGAAGATCCATGAGTACATCCAGGTGAGAATATCTATTAAACCAATTTGTCAGGTGGTTACTAACTCTACTGGGAAGTCAGTTTGTCACACTAAACATTATTAGGAATGTTTGGCAGCAGGATTCCCACTGAAATGAAATCCTTAACTTCCCTGACTTTTCCAGAATTTTGGAAAAAAAATTCTATGACTGTCTAATTGTTTCCAGAATGAAATGGCAACAATCATTCATTTCAAAAGTTAAAAGTTTGATATAAAAAATAAGGGAATTCCCCATTATTCCATAAAATTGATTTGATACGTCCTCTTTTGAGCGATATCATAGATCATTTGAGATAATTGCAATTTAAGCCTAGCATTTCATCCGATGAAAATGGCCCTGACTTTTGCATAAAAATGAAAAAATTTCTCCAACTTTTTCAGGTTCATACCTACTTTCCTGACAATTTCAAGAGTTTTAAGCCAGAGATGCCATCGTTCAATAATGCCACCAAAGTTTCCACAACCATTCCTGTATCTCAACAAGATTTAGGGAACATTTTCCATTGTTTATCATTTCGGTATATTGCAAAAATTGAAACACCAAACAAGAGCGAAGGCTTTTTCTCATTTCTTTCCTTATTGTAAGCAATTTTCTTGTTTTATGATTCACTGTTTTCATTACTGGAGTCGCAAAACGAGCAATGCGCAGAAAAAACATGGGTAAAAAAATCATCAACAAAAAAAACCCATAAAGAAAACCAAATGGAAAAAATCATCCCACAAAAAAGTAAAACAATTGGAAAACAAAAGCAGCATTGTTAAGAGGCGAGCGAAAATATTGTTGTACCAAACAATACTATTTAATGCCGGTTGGTTGGACTCGTCAGTCCATCCTTCATAACCCTTGAACAATGACAAGTTTTCGATAATTCCAACAATTCACTTGGAGCATGGCCTTGCATTAGCTTGCATAATCAATCAGCCAGAGATGGCCAGCTGTGAGATAATGACAACATGTCCCATTACTGTATAAACAAAGAAAAACAAGACCAACAGCAAATTCATAAAGGACCTCTTGCGGAGCAGATGATCTCTTCCACTGCATTAAATGCTACATCAACATCTCGTTGAACACGTGGACATGTCCATCATCTCACCAGATCAAATAACTGTCTGTTGGCAAGGGAACCAGTGCCACAAAAAACCTTGTTTATTTGGTCGGAAATCTTGTCATTAGCCCTAGCATAAAGCAACAATTGGCCCTTGTCAAGAAGGTTTTTGAAGAAGGCTTCTTAATGGCTGGTCATGTCCAGATCTAATTAAGTCACTGCCTGCGTAGGCGAAAGACAATAAGCTAGGGTACATGCACATCGAAGAGTTACAACATCCAGAAATATTTAGAGGAAGTAGTTTTCCATACAAGAACCTGTCCCATTATTCATGTCAACACTGCCCTGACCATTGACAAACTGTTAGTTGTTTTGTCAACCAGAAAGTTATTTATGACACACTGCACATGCTTTTGCGAAATATGTCATAATCGTCAACAATGACAAAATAATGTTCCAATTATAGTTATAAAGTATCACATAAACCACAAAGCGTTTTGAAAGTATTTTAGGAACTCAGGTTTACGCCAATAAAACCAATGAAAATTACTATAACACGCTATAGTTTAAAAAATAGTTTAATAAATTGTTAAAAATTGGAAAATAGATATGTTATGTTAAGAAAACGGTTAAAAAGTTTAGAGTAAGATTTTATGTAAAATGCTATTTATCATTTTAAAAATGAATCTCTTTGTCTTTATAAATGTTCTAAGCAATTGAAAATGAAGTGTTCTTCACTGTGTGAAATACTTTTTAAGTTTGATAATTGTCATGTTTAGAACAAAGTTTAGAAAACTGCTAAAAAACTTGCAGATGTTCTACATGTTAATAAACGTATCCAATCATTTGAAAATTAGTCAGTTTTTATTAAACTACAGAATGTTTTAGAACAGCAATAATAAATATAATTCTTTTAACTGAATAACATTCTTATAAGTCACTTTCATCTAAAAATGACACTTTAAAAGTGTCATGTTTCGAACCAACAGTTTAGAAAACTGTTAATTAATTAGTAAATTTAATAAGTATTAATACATAAAAGATGTTAAATTATTTTATCATTCAAATGTTAAGACTTATTAAGCTGAAAAATACTTTGAAACCATAGAAAATTAATAAAACATAGGTTATGTTTGACTGAATAACTTTTTCAAACGTTTGAAAGTGCCATGTATTACCAGTCATTAAAATATCAAGTTCTTAAAAACAATATATAAATCTTAAACTAAACTGCACTTAAATAGTTAACTCAAGTTAAATATGCGATAAAATACGTAACAATAATTACAAATACATGTTTATTTAAAATAAAAAATAAACTTATTCAAAGCCAGTGATTTAACAGTTTTTATTCCCTTAGCACCATTTTCTAAATATTAATGGAGTTTTTTTGAAGAGAACAAGATTGTTAAATCAGTTTTAACATTTTTAACAAATATCTTTAAACCTAGCAACGATATAAACTGCATGACTAACAGCTTTATCGGATAGATTACAGTGATATTCACTCAATATTCACTCAACAGAAATCGTAAATGTTTGCTTACTTTTTTATTTCCATGATTTCAAATGTGGTTATTTTACCTTTATGCTTGGAGGCTTTAATGTTAGCTTAATATGCTCACACGTTTTCAGTATTGCTTACAATTCTTCATTTTCGTCGATAAGTTAAATTACATGTACCAGGTCGAATAAAAAACGTATAAAGCTAACCACCAATGCGTAAAACTTAACTTAATTTTGGTTTATTCAGCAACTGCTGTTGCGGTTTTCGGTTTTGAGCAAAATTAAAAACCGCGATGGGAACTAGAATTAAATTAGTTCCGTTCATTACTCGCAGTAGTATTTAATTCAGGATGGTAATAAAAACCACTTTATTCTTAATGAATTGCTCTACCAATTATTCAGTCGATGGATGAAGGAGTATCGCAGAAGACAACGGAAGGATGGCTTCTTCAGTTGCTTATTCTGACATTTTTCGGTTACCATGGTTGTGAAATTAGCGTAAACAAATTTAAATAAATAGGACTAAAACTGCAGAAATCTAATCCTGAAAAAAATGACAAATGCACGATGGATCCACCAGGGCATTGATCGCGACACGAAATGCTTTTAACAATAATAGATTACGGGAACTTGACGGATTATCAAAAAACTGTGTTTGTTATCCGAGTGTACACCAAATGGTTGCAGGCTATTATTTCCAATCATGTGTACTTAATGCAATGCAGTAGAAGCCATCAGAAATGCTTTAACGAAAGACAAACATCAAAAAGTTCATTTTTCGACCTCCCCTACAGCCCTCCAACAATCTCTGACTTGCTTTATGGATGACTTTCCATCCCCCCCATGGTGATGGTCAAGCATGTGAGGGTGCTGTGCATGCCCTCTGCCTCCTGCTGCACTGGTTCATGAACCAAAATCAATTTTCGCTTTTAAAAACGGATGTTTCAGCTGAAGCAAAAAAAAGCCTTCGATTTATCAAGCTCTTAAAGACATTTCATGAATTACTTTGAAGCCTGAAGGTGACATTAACTGCGTATGAATCCTTCGTAAATCGCTGATGTGAAATTATTTTTACGTGATGGAACTATATTCTTCCCTAATGACCTATAGGTCGTAAAACGGTTTTTAAAAAAATGAAATATTGCTTCATGGCACTTTATGCCCTTAACATTTCTAAAATGGTGAAATTTTTTAACTTCACTAAAAATTTGAATTTCTATGGAATCTATCGTACCCGTAAGCATTTTTATAATAAGACTTATAATAATAAATGTACATTACTTTGTGATACATTATTTTATAGTATTATTAGTTTCTTTGATCATTTTCCATATTATATTATTTTCTATAGCGATATTTCTATATTATAAAAAATTACGAAAGGCAGAACATAATCTGTTACGTGAATTGCGCTTTATTTTGCACTGTGTATTTTTTAAATAATATCTAACTAAAGTGATAAATTATTTGTTTTACATCGTAAACAAAAATTAAGTTATTACAGCAAATTATAATAATTAAAAATTATTAGTTGGAAATCGAAATAACTCATTCAGTGAAATACCATTTTAATTTATTGTTGCATTTGTAGATAAACGTTCAGCATAAATGTTTTATAGTTTATTTTATCAAATTTACTTTTTATTGACAATTTATATATGTTTTTTAATGCATTCATTGCATCACTTTTTAAATTTAAGACATTCCTTTTATTGTACTTTTGTGTTTTAAGATTTAATTCTTAAAAATCAAGCGTTTAAAATAAAAGTATACATGTACATTAACACATAAATTGGTTACAAAATCAAATTTTAGATAATTTGGTTAATGAACGTAACCGCAGGAGAAAGATGAAATTCGACGAATCGCATCTATATGAACGACGTAAAACGAATGCATGCGACGTATATCGAATTTATACGGTACCTAATTCATGAAAAGCTTTCGATTTTCCGCCAACCGTTCACATCAAGTATCCCCTTGAATAGTCGATTCAAAACACCAGCACAATATCCATGCAAATCAAGTGAATGCATGTCGTTTTTCCAAAGTGTTCATAAAATCCCTAAAGTGTTTCAATGACACTGTAAAACTGCCAGAACTTTTAAGATTTTTGAAATACGTGCATTTTACGACCACAATCCACTGCAAATGGATTCATTGATGCGACATCCTAACCAAGAATTATGTAAATCACCCCCATCACCTGAGCCCCTAAAAAGAGGAAGAGAGGGTGTCATCATTCAGTAAGCTAGGACATCGATTTTTACATTGGATTTTGAGAGGGTTATAAGAAAAATCCACGCAAGTGAAATTCAAAGCAAGATTTAAGGTGGATATAACGGCAAAAGTTTGTGATAAAACCAACGAAAATTTAATTTAATTAAATGCGACTCAGTATCCTATTGCCAAGTGGTAAGGGGATGCAATTTCAATAATAAAAAAAATTAACTAAACACCCTGAACTAAATAACTTGGAAAACTTAACTTTAAAGGTCCTGATTTAAATTTAGATTGCTAAATTATCAATCATAATTTGAGATAAATTATTGATTAAAAATTGCGATCAACAAATTATTGATCGTAAATTACGATAATTAAAGAAGCATTCAGTTCAAGAATTTTTCTTAATATGGTTTAATCATCGAACTGTTTATAGAAATACGTATTATAAGAAGCAATTTAACGCAGGGCGTATGCAACTTCTAAAAACTTAATGTTTCGCTAGTAATTATGGTAACTGTTCTTAAATTGAAAACCTTATTTAAATGCCATTGATTGGAATTAGATCATTCAAGCACTTTACAACACTATAGTGGACAGTTAGAAAAATAAACGTTTCAATCAACATTTTATTTATCCTTTAAAATCCAATATTTTGTTTGCATTTGCGCTGGCAACTGCAATTAAACCAATTCAAAATTAAAACAAGCGCTTAAATTGGTATATTTTCTTGAAATGAGATATCACCCAGTATGACAACAATCATTAAAACCTGGATCGTTGAATAGCAATTGATTTTATGCTGTACGTAACGCTAGACGAAAGTGTCTTTGTCTCCAGAGGTCCCAAACAATTTGCAGAAGTTTAAAAGTGTGGCGTTGGAGGAACTGGAAACAATGGCTCCATAAAGGCTAGTTTTAATCAGCGACTTGAGTATGAACAATGGCTTTAAGTGCTTTTGTTGCTTCCTGCAAATTTCCTACTTAATGGTCCATGCACACTACTCCATTCAAGTCCGTTGCCCCACGATTTCCTAGCAGTTCGTATCGCTTAATTAACGCCTGACACCTTTATACATCATCCGGGTCTTGAAAATTAAGAAAAATTTGGCAATGTTCGGGGAAATGTGACTAATCCATTTAACTGTATAAATGGCAGTTGCAAGCAAAGCATTTAAAAAATGTGATGAGTGTTAAGGCATTTAAAGAGTAAGAGACTTCTAGGGAACTTCATGTACAACTAATATCAAAAACGTTTAGTAAAAATCTCGATCTAGGTTGCTTAAAATCATCGAAGTAGCAACAGTCCTTAGAGCTAAAAAATTGGTATTAGGTCCACGTACATGTCTATGCTCATGATTTTGGTTTAATAATTTAGACGGTTTACGAGTGTTTTGTAGACCACCAGCTATCCATTGTGATGGTGGACGTCTTTTTTGGTCGGTCTAAAGAGGATAATCAAAAACATCTACTGGTTGTTAAGAGACCAGACTCAATCTCTTTTTAATGTATGTACTTTTAGATCAAAATGTCCTTTTCTCAAATTCATCGTATTCAGAGTACATCCTAATTCCATTGGAACTAAGATATTGCCAATCATTCAATCTTAAACAGTGGAAAGTTTGCCACCATGTCAAGGATCCTCCGTGCTAACAGCTTTTTCCTTTTATCTTGCAGATCGAGTGCCATGCCAGTCCCATCAAACAGAAGCTTAAATCCATCAGCCGCTCAAGAGCTGCTGGAACATCCCTCTTGTTTGCTCAGCCAAAATGCAATGTGACCAAGAGACAGTAATGACACCTGCATTAGCATAATTCCCTTAAGTCCAGTTACTGTATGGTGACAGTGGTCGGTTGCCTGCACAACGAACATTTGCCGCTTAGAAGCAGCTGTAGCCATTAACGCCATTCAGAAGCTCCATCAGGGGACTTCAAGGTGACAGTAAGTTTGCTGCCAAATAGAAGACCAACATCTAAGTAAGACACCAACAATGGAAGTGCTACTCATCAGACAGATGTTCCAGTTTGGTGCTCTCTTTGGACTTCTTGGAACCCCAACAACAGCCCTCAGAAAAGCTACTTTCACACAGCCCCGGATCTTTCCAGAAGTCTGAAAAGCTCAGTAACAGACAATAGTTGATTGCTGATTACGTCTGGAACTGCCGGATTGATACAATCGAAGCCGGAAGACTCAATTTGGCAATAACTTCATTTCCATCAAGTATTTCCAACAACTCAAGTCTGTTCGTGATCAGACAGAATTGTTTCCAAATCATATAATTTTGCAGAACACTACAATGAAGTCATTCCTTGAATGCATTACTGACAACATATATTCAGATCTCTTCGGTAAACGGTAAAACTGGAACCCATCACTGGTAGAGCATCGACAAGATCTTCTGAAGTGTTCAATTCATCCTTGAAGAAGTATACATAAGATCTTCTGAAGCGTAATTTACTTCAAGAAGGATAGGTTGTTTTGATGCAATATTGGTACCCAAAATGTGCCACTGATGGCCGAATTTGCACATCAACTCTGTTACTTTATACACGCAAAAAGGAACAAAGAACAGAGTTCAACATATAACGGATGCTCAGCAAGAGCCCAAGTGGTCTAGTTTAATGCTGTCCATTCAATGGTTTAAAGTCCACTGTTCATGAACATCTATCAATGCAATTGGCATTGGTGAACGAACCCTCTCCGGTGCCAAAAAAACCGATATCTTAGACTGACTAGGTCTAGTTTATATTCCCTTGACAGGCCATCCGGTCCGCCAGCTTTTGTGCGGACCAGAACACTTTATTCTGACAGCTGGTATGGTCACGATCTCCATTTTTCTGGTAAAAACTCTTGTTGTCGAATGATGGATGACCGAAAGTCTGGAAGACGTATCGCCCCGGGGACATCGGTGCCACTTGCAGAAGATGCCAAATGCAAGATTGATTGCGATAGAAGTAAAGGCTCCAAGACTTCCAAAGACTCGTGATTGAGGGAGATTCATGATTTTCTCCAGCATCAATTTGTCTTGAGATTCAGAAGCTTACCGGTGTGTCGGAGCTTGAATGCCGCTGCCAGATATCGGTAATTCTACCGATGAAACCTGCAACTAACCCATACTCTGCAACGAAGGCCCACTTTGTCCTTCCTCCAACAATGAGTTTAAAACTCGACAAGGCTCACGTGGTACTACGTAAGTTAGAAACAACTTCCATTTACATCCTTTTTGGACAGTAGTTGATGAACTGATCCATACAATTCATTAAACATTCCAAAACAGCTCTGCTTAAGAGCTGCAAAGAATACATTTTTGTGGATTAAGAACTTTGATTATTTAAGATCTAATTTTTTTTTTTTGGAATTTCATCTCAGGCAACACCGAACAAGCTTTTCGGAATAGATGCCCAATGAGGAGATATTTGGCAAGGAGTTTGGATGCTGGTATCAGATACCATGACTGACTAATCCCTTCCAGCATCATTCACTCAGCGATCAGAAGCAAAGCCGATTACGGCAGATATGGCTGCCGGTCTAGTAGATGCTTACTTCCTGCAGAGTGGCTTCACCCAGGAGACTGGGCTAATATTTTACCTGTAGGTATTGCGCCCATTACACCCCACAAATAAACAACGAATCTGAAACTAACCAGACACCGGATGACTTTCGGGACTAGTTCTTACTTGCCGAACCCGACACCCCTATGGCCCTAAACTGTCGATGCCAGATGGACCATCGTCCATTAGGCTTACCAGTGCGCCATCAGCACTGCTAATCAACTCCGCTTTTCGGTCCCAAAGCCCCTACGGTCCCATGCATCCAGAAGCCATGAGCCTGACGGTGAATGCCACGGCTCAGGCCTTTAGCAATCTGTCGGTGCCCTCACCCAGCCGGATCTTGGAGCTGTTCAACGTGACCCAGGAGGACATGGACTACATGACCTCCACAAGCATCGCCTTGCAGACGGTGCACCGGAAGTACTGCGGCGAGGAGTGGAACGATTTCCGGAACAGCTTTATCACCTTCCACGGCGTGGCCAGCACCATCGTGTGCATTTTCGGCCTCATAACCAACATACTTAACATCATCGTGCTGACGCGCAAAGACATGGTGTCGGCCACCAACTCGATCCTGACAGGCCTGGCGGTGGCCGACATGCTGGTCATGGTGGACTACCTACCGTTCACATTGCACACCTACGTGCTCACCTCGATGGACGAGTGCGAGCGGTACTCTTACGGTTGGGCAGTGTTTACGCTCTTCCACGCCCACTTCTCCGTCGTCTGCCACACCATCTCCATCGGGCTGACGGTCACGCTGGCCGTGTGGCGCTTCATCGCAGTCACCTTCCCGCAGAACAATCGCGACTGGTGCTGCCACCAAAGGGCGTTGGTGGCCATCATGGTGTGCTACGTGGTGCCCCCTATCTTCTGCTGCCCCGTCTACCTCAGCTTCGAGATCAAGGACACGAACCAACACGAGTGCCCCCAGGGCAAGTTCACCATAACACTGAGCGGAGTGGCCAAGGAGCACAACGACCTGCTACAGAACATCAACTTCTGGGTGTACAGCGTGCTCATCAAGATCATCCCGTGCGTGGCGCTCACGGTGCTCAGCCTGTGGCTCATCAGGGCTCTCTATCAGACCAACCAGCGGCGACTGCTGTTGCAGATGCGGGCGCAGGACAGCGCAGACCGCTCGTGTGACCGCACCACCCGCATGCTGCTGGCAGTGCTGCTGCTCTTCCTGCTCACAGAGGTGCCGCAAGGTATCCTGGCGCTGCTCAGCGGACTACTGGGCGAGCCCTTCTTCGCGAGCTGCTACACCGACCTCAGCGAGGTCATGGACCTACTCGCGCTCATCAACAGTGCCATCAACTTCATTCTCTACTGCGTCATGAGCCGTCAGTTCCGTAACACCTTCAGCCACCTCTTCAAGCCCAGCATCCTCAACAACTGGATTGCCATCCCGCAGGAGGCCGCCACGCAAGCCACCACATGTGTGTGACACGCATCAAGGTGTTAAGGATTACCAGTGCCTAACCGTCGGGGTTGCGCTGACAGCGCTCCGGAAGTGACATCGGACCCGGTGAGAAGTCCACTACGAAAACTTGAGGACTAGACGAACAAGGAAGCTGGGAAGTCTCTAGACGTCATCCTGTCAAAACCACTTCTAGTATTTAGATCATTTGCAAATGAAACCTCTGCACAACCTTCAGTTTTGTCTTTTATGAGCAAACTTAGCTCTGCATGTTTGTGACACTAATAATAAAAAATCATTACAAGGTCGTTTTCCAAGAGACCTTGACACGGCATGCATCTTTGCAAGAAGCCTTATCCCTGCACGTGTCTTTCAAAAGACACCTTAATACTGCACATCAGGCATTTTCCACTATTTTTGGGCCTTTTGCAAGAAACTCTCTACTTTGCTTTTCTCCTCAATCCTCCGCTATGCCGCTTTTTGATGGTTAATATCACTGCAATATCCTCTTCCAAAAGACTATAACTGCATGCCAATTACCCAGCAATCACATTCCTTACCACATTCCTCCTCCCTGCTCGGTTCACGCAAAATAACCATGGCACTGTTTGCACTTTCTGGAAGAAAGCTAATCTTTGCTGGATTTCCTCAGAAATCTCTGTCTGATGAATGTTAACATCGCACATTTCCCATGACAACTCAAGGTTAGGTTAGATCTTGTACCTGCTGCGATTAGACCACATTTTGACATAACATTTGACATAAAACCCTTTTTTTCTTCTTTAAATCCACTTACACAGTAAACTACACACAAACTGCAGTATATGACTGCAATTAGATCACAAGAATTGCATGAATTGCAAAAATTGCATGGCTTCTTGAACCGTTGCATTTCTTTCAACACCTGGGTTCTTTGACAGGAAGATGTCATTGGGCAAACCTCACTACTTCTCGCAGTCGACTGGACTTCCACTTCGCTTCCAAAGTCGCTTGTTTCCTCGATCAATGTTTACCTCTGTCCCCCCAAAAAGCTGGGCTGCGAGGGTCCTCAGACTGCTCTAAACTCAATTTTAGTCCTCTTTGTTCCGGTGCTCAAATTCCGTTCCTTCGGATCTTCTGCGTTAGTCCTCTTCGTCCCAAGGTAGCAGCTCTTCGGCTTCGGTGTTCATCAGGGTTTCCTACTAATTGGTGTATGGCGTTAAACAAAAGGAATGAAGTGCCCAATAAGCGCTTAGTGACGTCACCTCTGGATTAGTGACCGTAACTCCTGCTCATTCTGTGGCCACAAACTGCTTCTCGCCTCCTTGACCACGAAGAATCAATAACTTTTATCCCCCTTGAGTTATTTGCTAAAGATCCAACGGTTCTTGGTGCTGACAATTGATAGTAATCATGTGCAGTCAACCGGAAGTCTAAAAAAACTGCTTGAGGGAGAACAGCAGTGCAAGAGAGGTGCTTTTGGCCTGCATCAGATTGGTCAGTGTCTACAGGTCGTTTATGCTAGCAATGTCCTTGATTGAAATTCATCTCATTCGAGTCTTTGAAATGTCATTAAAAAGCATAAGGGTCAATTGTAGTCTTGGTTTTGGCTTAACTATTGATTACTTAAGGAAACTACCAATGGTATTTTACGAAAGTTTTGATAACAGATGTATTTTTCATATCAATAATTTTCAATTTTGCTCATGTCATGCTAGGTACAACCCTGTAAACTGTTGAAGTCAGAACAATCATTTATGGACACCCTGTATGAAAACGTTCTTTGATTAATAACTTGGTCTAAAATAGCTTTAGCATCACATGCAAGGTCACCTAGCAAACCTATGCTAATTTAAAAAGTTATTAAAAATTTTTAAGTATTTGAAAAGTTGTTTAAAAAATGAGTTTTTGAAAGGTTATTGACATTGCACGACCACCACCTGTATACTCCATTATATTGTTGTTGTTTTCTCCAATATTTTTGGAACTTTAATTCCACTTTAATTTGCTGAGCAAATATGGCAGTCAGGCTATACGCTCTAGTGGTTTGTCTGCACTTGAATACTATCGATAAAATTCAGATTGGATGTCTAATTTCTTTAAGGTTTGCCATTACGAAGACAAATTACTACAATTCCAGTATTATAAAATCACTGAACATGCAATTTAGATCTCTATCCACTATTCTGCACTATTCCAACCAAATAAAAGGCTAATGATACTTATGGTTAGTTTAAGTATCAGCTTCATTGCAAAATATTTCAATCAATAATGGCATTAAATTGAGCAAATGTCCGGTTATTTGTGCAACAAGTAGTTTATTTCAAAACGTTATCCAATATTTCTTTACAAAGTACGTTTCTGGAATTACGTCATAGTAAAAAAATATAATTATTTAAGAAACAACTATTTTTCTCTCAATTTCAACTGATATTTTCAATACGTACAAGTTTCTTATTTAATGCCATTATGAAATAATTTCCGGCTTATTATAAAACAGCTAAGCTTTTTATAATTTAAACTGATATTTCTAAAAAAAAGTACGTTTATAAAATAAGTCCACTAAAACAATCTCCAGTTATGAATAATACTAGTTTTTTTTCTTCAAAAATTCAACTAACATTCAGTAAAAGTAGCCTACCTTTCTAAAATTAAGTCATGCTGAAATAATAATTCCAACATATTGATAAAATAAATAATTTATTATAAAAAATAATGCTTTTTTCGCAAAGCCACTTTGCTAAAATGACGCAATACTAGAACAGCCCCCAGTTATTTATAAAACTAGTTTTTTTCGAAAAATATTAATTGGTATTTAGAAAAAACACGACTAGAATTACGTCATGCAGAAACAATTTTGCAACAACTATCTAATCTTTTTTACATTTTTTTTTCTCGAAAAACTCTTTTCCACAAATGTCTTGATATAAACAATCTACATTTATAATTGAAGCAAACAGTTGTCTTTTGTTTGTTTTTTAAAACAAACTTTGTAACTGGAAATTGGAGTTCTCCACCTAGTTTTTTTTAGAAATATTTTCAGTAAAAATCGTTTTATTTCTTAAAGCATAATGGCAATCCTGACAAATCAAGCATGCACACCTTTTGGCCACCTCGCATTTTTCCCAATTTCTCAATCGATATATATATTTGTTGTTTTATTTTTCTCTCGCTAGCTCCGTCTGTCGTGGACTTTTTTAATCGAATCACTGAATTAAAAATGTCATTTGGGGGAAAATTTACACTTATGAAAACCTTGTTCGGTGTGCGCATCGAGCAGTATAAAGGTGCCATTTAATCTACGATCAGGTTCTTTGTCTACTACTCGGCTACGTTAAATCCGTATTTATGTAAAAAAAATATCATTTTCTCCATCACTTAATACCATTTATTGCTATCTCGACGGAAGTGCATCCTCCAAACAATGGCAGCTGTAAATGCGCTCATGCACATTGACCGAATTTGCTTAATGGAATGCTTAAATCTAATGCAAAAAACTGATTTATTCAAATATTGATTCAGAAATTCTTCGATATTAATCTAAAAATGTACGGCTTAGCGTTGTTCATAATAAAGTTCGAGGTGAATTCGTTATTTTTAAAATAAATTCGATTAGAAATTGAAATTCACGAATTTACAATGATTTTCATGTTTGTGCATAGTATTTTTTGAGCTGTAAGACAAGTGCAAAGAGTTCAAGAGTTATTTGGGAGCTGCACATATAGCGTAAAATACATGCAATGCAATATAATATCTAGTAAATGCCATTCTGTAGCAATTTCATGATATATTAAAATAATGTATTTAAGATAGATTAAACAATAATATAAATCAGTTTGAAAAATTACAAAAAAAACAATGCAAATTTGATGATGAGGGTAGGGGGGTTTAATTGGCAAGCTAAATTTTCTTTCAAATTCAAAAATATTTCTCGCTTTGAGATTTATTAAATATAATACTAAGAAATAAATTTTCGATCAATATCGAGAAAATTTTAAATAATTATAAATATATTCTATAAAAATAAAAACTAGACATGCCTCGATATTAATTAAAAATGTATCGATAGGTATTATGTTTACTAAATCTTCCGATGAGAACGTTTTGACATCGTTTTAAAATGTAATTTGAAACTTTAACAAAATTTTAACTTTTCAAACCATGAAATCAGTTGTTGCATTAGCTTATATTTATTTGCAAATTTCTCGATATTAATTTTAAATTAATTTTAAGTACATATATTGCATTTAATATATTTTAAGATGATAACATTTTTAACATACTTATACTTTTTACACTTAGTACGTGCATTTAGTATTTTCCTCGATTGAAATTCCCAACACTTGAGTGGATTTTTTTACATTCCACTACATCGAATTAAACGAAATTCTTCGCATTTTTAGAGACCCAAAACGAAATCTGTTGTGAAGTTTGAATTCAGAGAATTAAGGCAAAGAAGGCCAATCATGAGGACATTTACAGTGTCTAAAGTAATAAATACTCTCAACTATAGTAATGGACTAATTGACCAATTTTTTAATGCATGTCTCAATCCGCAGTTCAATGCCACGTATTATTCATGTAAATATAATAGTATATATTGAATGTTATAAGATTATGTCCAAGCTTAGGGAATTCTTCCATAGTCAAATTCTAAGAACTTATAAAAAGAGTATTGCTGTTGGAATAAATGAGTTATTTTGTGTGGATGTCATTTATTGGGTTAATTCGCCTTTTAGGATGACTTATGTCTGTTAATTTTCGTTGAAATTCAATAAAAAAATACAGACAAGGTTCATTGATATTTGTAGGGGGAAGAAAGGCGTAATGGCGAAGCCCTGTTGTTATGAAGAAAGTAGTTTTAAAAAGTGTTTTAAATTAGCAGTGAAACTTCGTTCTAGTACATGTAATTGAAATGATTTATATATTTTGAATTTTATTGTTATACTTTGGTCAAAGGGTTGAATAAGCCATTAACGATATTCAGCATCAGGTCTCAACCAGAATATACTGATAAATTTTTATGTCAAACGATTTGTTAACAACTTACATTTCCCCTGACCCATTATTCAGCCATTAATATCTATGGTTCAGTCTGATCCATCTAACGTCATATTAAGTTTAATGTGATATTCTAAAATTATGCCATTTTTGAAATTTCACATCCTATAACTGAATGTTATGAATTTAGAAATATATAGAAAATATTTGCAAAATATTGAAAATGGGTGGAGAAATTGTTCAACATTGGTACAATTTGAAATTTATTGTAGTTTATTGGCTCTATTGCGTCATTGTCAAACGCAGATTTTTATTTATCCAAGCAGGTTTTTCAATAAAAATCAAAAGCTATTAAATTATTTATATTTATGCATGTTTTACAGCCACATGAGGCTTTCTGTCTTTAAAATGAAATATTATTTATGCGTTTCTTAGATAAGCGCTCATCGTCATTATTTTCCAGAAGCAATTCTGATTATTTTTTCCAATAAATATTTAGTTTAAGTACCAGAAACTAGTGAATATTCAACTCTTAACCAACACCATAATTTTGTCTATTTTTCCCAGAATGTTTCAAGAAGAAAACATGATTCAGTCATCCTTTATGAATACCTGACCACCCAGGTGTTAAAAATTCAAATATCAATATAGGCTATAAGTATAATAAATCAAATTAAAAATTCCATTTTGTCAAAAATACTGCGTAACAGTCAAATTTTAAATTTTCTTCACATTCCTTATTAGTAATCGAGTTTTTTTTCTCATATCTGTTATCTCACTGCAGGGGGATCGTTCATTGTTTGATGATTACAAATTACTTGTGTTTTACCATGGAATTATTTATACTTTGTATTCTGACTGGCTTCTGTGGACACCCAGGATGATAAATCAATGAAAATCATTGTCACCGCATCGGAACATGTTTGTTTCTTTAATCGTTGATGTACACCACGTCATGTCTCAACAAATAGAGATTTATAGCGAAGATGATAAAAAACAGGAAATAAAAACCCCATCGATGAGGGGAAAATTTAATAGAACAGTGTCCTTAGTTGTTAAAATTACTCAGATTTTGAGGTCAAAAGCACCTCAACACTTTGGAGAAGATATACCAGAAACTGGTAAGTTTCAAATCAGTATTCTCAAGAAATTAACTTCTTAACTTCCAGGACTTTTCCAGGTTTTTGGAAAAAAATTGTTGATTTTATCAAAAATATTTATAAAATAAAATAACAATCACGTGTAAACTTTACATGTTACAAATTACATGTGCTGATATTTTTTTATTTCAAAAGTTGTAATTGTGCTACAGATAACAGTGGAATTCTCCGTCATTGCATAGGCCTACGTGTGATTCAAACAAGCTTAAATAAGAGGTTTTTCTTGGTCTGTTTTTTTAACCCTGTGAAATAAGAGAAATTCTGCTAACCTGATAAAATAGTTGGAAATCTGTTCACCTTGAAATTATTGCAATTATTGGTTAAGTATGCTGATAAAACTAAACTGAATTATTGTGAATTCGTCACAACCATAGGTGCTGCTTCCAAATCAATACATGTACTTTCTGGATACAAAAACGTGAATTTCTATCATGGATTTCTATTCTTCACAGTGCCAAACGCTATGGAATTCTGTTGAATTTGTAAAATATTACTGTGGTAATCTGACTGAATGCTATCCACAATATTTTATCCACAATATGTTATCCAGAATATTAAACACTCTGGCATTAAAACTTCCTGTTGTAGGGTACTGAGTTGAGTTGAATTGAATTCTAGTAATACTTTCACATCTGCATTCCGCACTTTACTTTTGCACAAATTTAAGAGTTAGATTGTAAGTGTTAGAGAATAATTGAAGTAGCGTCGAACTGAAGTGTTTTCAGTAATGCAATAACAGAGATACAAGTGTTGTGTTTGTTATTTTAGCAATTCTCACAACAAAAACAAAAATCACACGTGATCACATCAATGTGTATCTGCCGTACTTAGCCTACATGTAAATCAGGGGTTCCCAAACTTTTTTTGATCATGATCCTAATTTAAAATTACAAAAGCCTTCGCGACCCTTAAAATTTTTGTCTCACAATGTACAAAATAGTCTATAAAAAAGATTTTTCAGTAAAAAAATGAAGCAATTCCAATTTAAGTCGTTTATTCAAGAATTTAAGTTTTAAAAAATTACAGTAAAAGTAATACGGAAACAGGCCGTGACCCTAAAAACTCAGCCCGCAAACCCAACTTTGGGAACCCCTGATGTAAATGATCATAAAATCAACAGGTGTTTGTTCGTTCGTTCAATGGACATGCACACTTAAATATCCGAACCCCTTCATTTAGAGATACCATTTCTTACCTTGGACGCCGAGGATTCAATGCATTTAACACTGGGATTACTTTCGGTAGCACAATTCCTCCTTGTAATCTTACTTCAAGTTTGCTTTTCACTGCAGCCACTTGCCAATTGGTTGAAGCCACCGAGGAATCCGTAAAACACTTCACAAAACCGTAGGAATTCTGCCGAAAATGCGACTTGATTAAGCTTTAGCAAGTCGTGGAAATCCATGAGGTATACACCACCTATTCATGATTTTTGATCTCATAAAATTAACCTACATGTACAATGAAAAATCCATCTTGGTAACATTCACCCACGTGGCTGAGCACATGGTTTAGATTAGTTGTCTCCTTTTCAACGGAGGGCTCCAAATTGAGCCAATAACAGTGCATGTGCGCTGCTGTTGTTAAACTAAACAATTCAAGCTTGTCGAAATGGGACGCCTGAGAGCGATGTCAGTTAAAATCGCAATTAAAGTGATTATAAAAAGCAACGTGCGGATCAATAAAATCATCGTAGCGAAATTTCCTCATGTTCGGCCAAATTTTTGAAATATGTAGCTATTTTAATGAGTTATATAGGCGAATTTTCAACACTTTCATTGTCACGTATCAGTATAAAGCGCCGTAGGTTATAATTCTAATACGCATACCCGCTGAAGCGCTTTCAGGATATTAATATATACTATGAGCCTGGGACGGTCCAAATAGCAACTGAATAGATCTGATATTCAGCACTCATGTATTATTTGCCTTAGGTTTTTTTTTTTATAAATATTCCGACTGCGTGAATAACCTGAGAATTTGCGTATCCTACTTGTACGGTTAAATGCATTTTAACCAATATTTTAACATGTGAAACAATGTTGACGAACTGCAAAATGAATTTAGAGTATCATTAATTTGTTGCTGGTTTCTCTAATTTATAATTTTAGGTTTAGTTTTAAGCTTATTAGCAATAGTACAATAAAGTAATTACATTTTAATTAACAATCTTTTAACTGCCCTAAGCGTTATTTTAACCCTTTATATCTATTTTATATATTTTGTAAAACATTTACAATTTGCTTTTCTAAAACTACGTATTATTTTATGCAAGATAATATTTAAATGAAATCGTCGAATGATAACAAGTTTTCATTTGAATAAAACTATTTTAAAACTAGCAAGAAATTCATATTAGTGTTTATATTTGTATTTCCGAACGAGATAAAGCATGATTATTAAATTATCTAACAATAAAACATTAATTCATACTTTTTACTTCATAGTGTCTAATACATGTACATTTTTTTCAAATTGTAATAATGTTAAGCAAAATATACTTTAATTTCATGTTAAAATTCACATGTATCAATAAAAAAGGGTAAATAAATTGTAGGGTTATGTGCAGTTTTTAAGAATCTAGTTATAATGACAATATATAATATAATATAATTAAATATAGATCAAATACTGCTGGTATAATGACAAATTGTAACACAAATTTATTAAGACACATTAAATTGCAAATAAGAGTGTTTGTTATTTCATTCGTCGGCTTGTCTAACATAAATTTAGTCGTTTTAACTATTTCAGCAGGTTTTTAAGATTCCAAATGAATAGCAAATACTGAAAAAAATTAAATTGTATTAAAAATTAAACAGATGGTGATGTAATAATACTAATTAATTTTTAAAACGTAAATAATAATGATTGGAATATACATGCATGTAAGCAACGGTCAAGGCGATTTAACTAGCAATTAGAATTTAGTTTTTGTTTATTTAAAAAAATAATAAAAATATGGCTTTAATTTATTTGAAAAGCAGATTAGTAAGTGTATTACCAAAATTTAAAACAGAAACTTACAATAACCATTCATAAAAAATATTGATTCAAAAATGTATTTCCTAATTTACATTACTTAAGCTCATTGATTAATTTTGAAGAAAAAATAGTTTCAGTTTATCCTAGTTGTTTATTTAATAAAAGATATCTTTAGTGAAAGCCTGTAGCAAATTGTAAAAAAAACATCATTTAAATTAAAAATTAATTAAGTAAATCAGGACTTATTTGCATTGTCATTAAACAACATAAATTTGTTTTTCACAATCCATAGAACAAAAGTTTAAATGTAAATCGTATAGACCAAAAAAGTACTTTTTTTAGGTAAGCGAGTGATTAATAACAATAGGAATTTATGGATTAGCCACTTACTTCGACAAGAATGTGGCCGTTAATCTCCACAAACCCACCATGAATTAAAGCTGAATCACAATTGTTCGATATTGTCATGTACATCGAATGATTGAGTTGCTCCTGTTTAATAAAAATAAAGACGGTTGACATGTTATGGTAGCCAAGTTTTAAAGTGCTTTGAAAATGCAGATCTCTTTCAGCACATTTTACTTACCACCATGCGATCAATGGACGATTTGTCAGGAGAATTTAGTATTGCATTCTTGCCACAAGAACCTAGTAACAGTTTCGCCTAATTTCGAGGAAATTATAAAGAATTATTATTTCATGTGTAATTTTTAATAAAATGCGGGGAAATTTAAAATTGCACTATTTGACTAGTGTTATTTTAATTTCAACATGATGGTGGCACTGAATAAAGCTAACGATACAATCATTAAAACTACGAGATCTATATTGATTGTGAAAATTAATCTTAACTTGATGTAATTTTAGAATGGCATCCTCAAAACAAATTTGAAAGATCCTAATCGAAATATCAAGAACGTTTATATAATATTCTTAATCACTTTCAAATGCATTTAATTTGTACACTTAATCATCACTTACATTATAAAATTACATGAGCATCCAATATGCAAAAGAATTGGAATTCCGAATACATTTTATAATGCATTTTTAATTTTACAATTGAAAATGCCTTGTAATAATTTAAATTGCATTTTCAGAGAATTCTAAATACAACAACAACAACAAAGGCTGTTAGGGGATATCAACCCTATAAGCCTATATAAATATTGTTTAAGTCTGTAAAATAGAATATAAGTGAGTAAAAATACATCATACAAGTTTACATTTCAAGGCATTCTAAATACATATCTCAATTTGAATACATTTGCAAACTTATTTAAATTCAAAATGCATTCCAATACATTTTCATGGCATTAAGTGATGCATTTAACAAGGCAATAATTTAAAATGCATCACTAAATGCATCTGAATCGCATTTCTTATTACATATGGGATGCACCACTTAATTTTATAATAAAACTGATGTTAACTTACTTTGTTTTAGGTGCACAAAACAATTATAATTTTTTTTACGTTGACCACTTGACTTAGTATTACCTCGTTGTTGACTTGATACGAAGCAAGAATGATAATTGGCAAGATGACAGGGGTGGCTAAGAAGCCACCATAATATAAAACGACTCCAAGAATGCTTTTCTTTGTGAATAAGCGGCTATCATAAAATCAATACACATGACCATACACAGGCTATATATCGATGCACAAAGCAACGAAACCGAAAACACCTCATTAACGTTCTTGAGAACACTTTGGACCCTTGCATGCAAATAAAGGGCATCTCTGACCGTTGGTGCTTTGCCCTTGCACCTGGCATTTCGCTAGCGTATGTACAGGTAGATCAAGATTACCAGCACCACTTGTAAGGACGTGAAGATAAAAGCATTCATAGCAAGGAATGCATAGTCACATAAGCAAACCAAGGCTAAAAAAACAAAAACCATTAGTAATCCAAACAAATAATATAAATCCAAACGGAACTCCAACAACTGTTCAAACATGAGTCTAAACTCATCTCGATTGAAAGACTCGACCACCAAGATAATGGAATAAATGAGCATCAGTACCACCTTCATTGCCAGGAGGATGGATTTGTAGCCGAGGCATGCAAGGGGATTCCCCTCTCCTGTGGAACCATCCTCAGCAGCAAAGGACATTTGGCTCAATTCTACGTACAGAAACTGAATTTCGGCCTGGTGACCCTTAATCGAATAGTAGCTGAGAAAAAACATGACCAGATTTATGCACGTTACCATCACTCTATAAGTGAGACTTCTTTCTCCAGTAACCACTTCTGTGTAGAAGCTAATAGAGGACAACAGAAACATAAAGTGAAACCCAAATAAAAAAATACGTTGAGTCAAAGAACGAACAACCCTTTCCCAACGGTCAACCTCCAAGAACGCTGGAAAAACATCCAGACCAAGAAAGTAGAAGAAATAATAGTACAGCTTTAAGATTGCGACAATGACAGCCATGGCGAAGCATTGGGGTGATAAAAATGGAGGTCTTGGGCTTAAATAAGGTGGTCTTGCGTGACATTGAAGATGTTGCCAGCATTTCAGGTTGTCACGAAACCCTATTGGGACTACATGTAGGTAAACATGGAGAGTAACTTTAAAGTGGTGATTAGTAAAATTAGCACAATGGAATCTATTAGCAATTTTGTTTCACTTTCGGATCAATGCACTATTTTGGTTTCACGCAATTAAGTTTCTCAATTTCAGTACGGCCCATAATTAATTACTTGGCTGGCCATTTGTGGATCACAAGTTTTCCAATGGCAATATTCGGAAATAATCGATCAAGAGAATAAAAAAAGCTTGTTTTACTTGACTTCAATGTACAATGGAAGCTCGGTTATCCGAGGTAGTCGGAACCATGACTATCTCGGATAATCTGATTCCTCGTATAATCGAGAGTGCACGTATATCCACATGATTTTAGTATATATTTCAAAATATGCATGATAATAAGGGACTAAATGTTCTAAAAATATACTCTATATACTCTTTAATATACTAGAAGTATTCCAAAGATATATTGCACAGTATGTTTTACAATATATTCTGCCTGGTATTTTAAATCCATTATATAGATTTTATACAGTAGTAATATAAATTTTCATAACTATAATATGCTTTTTCAAAATAGTTTAATATATACATGTATACCAGAATATATTACATAATATGCCACCAGTCCCAACTCATGATATTTCTGACATATTTCTGACTGGTCTATGTTTAGAATATTTTCTAAAATATCATATTTTTTATCTTAAATATTAAAATCGAAATTGGGCACGAGAATAAAATGAAACAAGAATTAAAGTTTCAACGTGCAGTGTGCATCGTTACTCAGCCAAACAGGTTAATTATGAACTTGGTGATAGTATAATCAATTAAATTACTAATTTTTTTTATAAACGGACATCAGATGCATTATAAAATTTCTGATGATTTACCAGAGTCAATTCAGAGTTCGTGCTAATATTTACGTAATCGTTTCCCTGACGTTTCTGGCAATTCTGCAAATCTATAATATAACCAAACACTGTTTATGTTGGCAGGTTTTGCTGCCATGAGGCATTTAAGCAGGAAGAGAGATCCCAAGCAAAGACCAAAAACTAAACAAAGTATAAAAGAAAAAATAGTATGAGCATGTACGAACCTATGACTGTTGAACTTAGAAGTAATATTATGTAGCAAGAACAATAGCTTGCTGAAAACAACAGTTCTGGACTTACGTCAATTATGAAGAGGTCGTCAATTTTTATCAGCCCACCAAGAGTCAAGCCAAGATCAAGATGTTTAGATGCGGATATGTACGTCATTAAATTCAACTCCAGCTAGTCAACACATTAAAATAACAACATTTGGTATTGCGTAATAGAAGGCTTAGCAATTAATATCAACGTTCTGTTCAGTTTTCAATAGGGTAAATACACTTTTGGTATTTGTTGTTAATTTACTAAACGAAAACACATGAAAAACGAAATCATAAGTAATTGAAATTTCTCGTCACAATTTCCTGGAGAAAACCATCAACAAGACACATAAATATCACGTCAGATTTACCTGCGAATTCAAATTAGGTGTTTGTGGTACACAGAAGTAAGCATTTTGATCACTTTGCCATTCAATCCTCAAGTCTGACCTTAAGTCGAAAGAATTTTGGTTGTCTTCTTGGCACCAGGAAGTTAGCAAGGATCTTGCCTAAATATTGTAATAATGGACTGGACTTAGTTTATTGGGCTGTAATACAATACTGATTTTGATGAATCGCTCATTCTGTATTGAAATGTTAGCAAACATTCTAGGTACACAACAACATACAACATATTCAACACTAAGGCAATCGCCTTCTGGCTGAGGTAATAAAAAGGTGAATTTCTCTACACACACAAAAATGTGAGTTTGGTAATTAACTTCAGAACACAGTTGCAATCACAACACAACATAAAAGCCCACGAAAGAATAGAAGCAATTCATAAATACACTAATACCTTCTTTTACACTAAAAATGTCCTTTTTTTGGTCCCACACTGACCTAGCGGCGTGTAATAGACTTACTGTAGAGTCAGTGAAGGACCTAATACTGACACAATACATGTACAATATAAAGAATTTTACATTCTTGGGTTTTAAAGTTATCTTTTAACGTACCTAAATAAGTAGTTGAACTATGCTGAAGTAAAGCTGTAATTGTTTTAATGTTGAAATTAACGCTGTATTTTACCGGATAGAAAAAGTATGACACATACGACTTTTTTTTCAAATATGAATAAATCCTAAATTGGCCACAGAAGGATGGATATAATTCCATATAATTTTTTAAAAGCTATACCTAAAGTTGCCTTGGCAATATATGGACATGCATAGTCCTATGCATTTCTATACATGTCCAGGCATGGCATATATAATCCCATATATGGCCGTATTTAACTTTTCCACCCGGGTTGCAATAAATTGTTTATAGCGTAAATTTTATTTCATTCTGAAATGTCATCTTTTTGATTCAGATCAGAGAATTGATTTTGCATCTGGAAACCGTAGGCATAAGCAAACCAAACAAACATCAACCAGGCGCCCTTACCATATCATTAACTCGATAGGAAGCGATGACAATCAGCAACAAGATGAGAAACACTGCGCTGAAGCCTGCGAAATAACAGGCGTATACCATGTCGAAAACAAATCCATGTATGGCCATTATGGAGTACTGCATTGTGTTCAGAATGAGCGATGCGACCGAAGCAGTCAGCAGTGAACCGGAAAAAACCTTGTCCACTTTTCTGAGGACAGAGTGAATCCTGGCGTGCAAATTCAGGGCCTGGAGAGCTCTGACTTCCCGATGTCCCCTTCTACAGGTGGTCGTTTTCAGACACAGAATCAGGTATGTGACAACTACCAGGGCGACTTGGAAAGCGATGAAGGAAAAATAATAAGTGGTGAAGTAGAGTAAGAAAAATGCGAATTGGATCGCAAAAATAAACACCCTCAGGACCATGATGAAATTTGACCTTGATGGTTCCCACAAAAAAATTTCGTAATTCGACGCCAGGCAGAAAAGGCAGGGCAGGACTTGTCCGGTCAGCGAGCTTATTTTCAGCATCCAAACTGTGGTTTTTGAGTGGTTCCCTAGGACCCGTGGCAGTGGCATTTCGCTCAATTCCTGGTACAGAAGCTGCAGTGTGGTCTCATTGCTCTTGATGGAACAATAGCAGACCAAGAAGGTGACATTGATGACAATCGCCAAAATACTGTCAATCTCGCCGTATTGTACAAAGTCGTGCAAATTGGACAATAGTAGGTAACACGCAAGCAACAGAATCATCTTTCTGAAGATGCTTCCCACAATGGTCAAGAGCTTCATTTGAAGGTGCGCTGGGAACACGTTGAGCCCGAGCATTGTAAACATGCAATAGTAGAGCTTCAGAAGTCCGGTTATCTCTGTCATGATTTGGCTGATAAAAAAAAAATACCGTGAAAAGTAGTTATTCTAGATGGTAAGCATTAGTTGGAAAATTGTTAGTGACTAGGCGGAATGCTTCCAGCATTGAATGATCTTGAATTCTTCGATCGAACAAGTGGGTGAATGAGTTGTTTATTTACGAATGTCATGGAACCAATAGGTCTTTTCCACTCTATTGTTCAGAACAACTGATCATATCTCGTGTACATTTTCTAACCATTGTAGTCAAAATCGAGCAAATATTGGCTTCACAAACCATGCTATGGTCGGATTAAGAACAGACCGAGCGTAAACCAATGAGAGTAGTTCAGCTCATGAATTATGCCTTCCAGCATAAGGAAAGCCACGCATGTCCACCGAACTGACATTGAGTCATAGGACAGGACAGATTAATCGCACAAAAGGATCTCGCCTTCTATTGGTCCATTTAAATTGTCCATATTATTTATTTGTTAATCCGACTTTAGTATCCAACGGTAACGCTGGATGCATGTCATGAACCAAAACTCGAATTCAGAACAGTGAGAGTGTGTACATGTGTTGTTCACCTGCAATGCTTGCGATAAATAACCTTTGCATTTGAAACGTCAATTTTATGCAATTTCATTGCCCCCATTTGTCACAGGTTGCATTAGTCAGGTTGCATTAAATAAAATTTTCTTCTTTTCTTACGTATTCCCAAATTAATAATTCCAACAACTTTTAAGCTAACAGAAGAACAGATTGCTAGTTATTTAGAGGAATTAAGAAGAACATTTCTCTAGCTAACTTTTGTAATGAATGGTTTACAAAGTAAAATATCTCATCTAATCAACACTACTTAAGATCAAGATCTAGGTTAAGTAAAACAATTGAGATTTATTTCGATGGTTTATTAAAAATTCAAACACAATTATTAAAAATTGTCAAAGAAATCCTTAAGACTAAACGTTACGCATGTTACGACATTCTGTGTGTGTTTCTTACTTTTCCTGATTTTCGAGCTAAACAGAATTTCCCTGACCATTATTTTTGTCATATTGTTTAACCAAATCATTTAGGGCGGATTATTGCACAAAGCTGACCATTTGTGGATTACCAATTTTACAAATTTCATTACGACACAATTTTTTTAAAAAAATTGATCAAACGATGTGAATAAATCAAGTTTGTTTCACAAACACAAATTAAAGCTTAGTGGTGAGAGGCAGTTTTGCCGCAATGACGGTATTTAACAGGCAGAGAGATCCCAAGCAAAGAGGATAAACTAATGAAAACATCAAAAGAAAAATTCAGTAAAAGAATGTAGATAACCTACGGAATTCAACCCTTATTTTGCCTCATAATTATTATCTGATTATGGTGATGTTCCCCCTTGACGTACCTTCTTTAAGCAGTTCTTGAACAGTTCTGATGAACAGTTCTTGAATAGTTCTGATGAGCAGTTCTCTATCACTTCTGATGAGCAGATCGTGATATCTACTGAAGAGCAGTTCTTGATCACTTCTGATGAGCAGATCGTGATATCTACTGAAGAGCAGTTCTTGATCACTTCTGATGAGCAGTTCTTGAATAGTTCTGATGAGTAGTTCTTGCTTATTGTGTTTTTGCATGTCATAGAACCATTGAGGTCTTTGTCACAAAGGCAAAGAAACCCGAATGCACCTGGGTTAAATAAAGATACCACAAATTCAGCAGTCTTTTGAACAGTTGATCACGTATATTTGCTAACCATTGAAGTCGCATCGAGCGAATTCTTTGAGAATAATGCGAGTACCCAATGGCAACGCTGGATGCATGTTACCAACAAAAATATCACGTTCAAACGAATAAAAATGTGTGTTGTTCATCCACAAAACCTTGACATTTGTAACGTAAATTTTACACAATTTTTATTGCATCCATTTGCAACTAATGCTAAACGTATGTGCAGGGTTCATGCTAACATTTACAAAATAATTTCCCTGACTTTACCTGACTAACCCAAGTAAATTTTCCTGACTTTTTGAGGGAAAAAATCTAGCAATAACATCAAAGGTATTGTTAATCAGTAACCACCTGTAAGTAGTTTTGCAGCTCCTGTAAGCTCTGGGCAATTGCAGGTTTATCAGTAAAACAAACGAAAATATTAATCACTTTTCCTGATTATTGGGGGAAAAAAACGTAATTTTCCCTGACTTTCCTTGGGCGCAAGAACCCTGATTTGGCTTAGGGCTGAATCTAACAACCACCTTCACCCCAAAACGTTTTTTAAAAACAATTTTCAGGGTTTGAGATACAATTTCAACCTCAGTACGTTTACACTTCCATAGCCAGAAGGGGTATCCCCCCTTAGTGCTTAGTTCTTCTTCTTCTTCTTCCCTCACCAACTCAAGTAAATTTCTCTGACTTATTGAAAATAGGATAACCGGTCCTTGGATAATCGAGTTTCCACTGAACACGGACATCTGTTTTATCTGTCTAAACAAACAAAAAGAAATGCCTTACTTAAAGTATATCTGCTAGGAATTATGATCAGATGAGTAAATATAAAGAAAATATAACTTTTTAACACATTTTGTTTATTAAATCATTTGGCTCATTTTATTTGGCCCTCAAACATTTGTAACAAATTACTCGAGTGCGAATCAACAATAAACAGCAGACAACAAGTTATTACTTTTTGATATAAACAAAGCCTTCGACTGACAACAAACGCTGTCAAAAACAAGTTACATGCATGTATAGCCAATGGAAATAGCACTTTTGGCGAATACCTTATTAAAACAGATATTTGCAAGGCAATGAGCATTTATGAAGAATATAAGGGCTGCAAGAGTAAAATTATACAAGAATGAAAAGCTGTATTTAACAGAAAGTTTATAGTGTGCATTGTGCAATAAAATTGAGCTCTATTTGAACTTTTTAAAAATAAAACCTAATTGTTGCCAGATTTTGGAATTTACATACAAATGATGCATGGGCCTATATATTGTCCATGTTTAAACTTAAATGATATTAATGTTAATATTTATAACTTTGATGTTGTTATGCTTTAGTCCATTTCAAATGTGCTATGTTACGGAGCCAAACAAGTTTATTATGAACTTCGTGTGGTTTCAATCTATCATGTTATTTTTTTTAAGAAAACGGACATTTGATACATTTTAAAATTTAGCGATTACAAAAATTAAGTTTCCCAAATTCATTACGGATCATTTCTGATGATTTACCCGAGTCAATTCCGGGTTCGTGCTAATATTTACGAAATCGTTTCCCCGAATTTTTAAACTAAATCTTGTAGCAAAATCATCAATGAGAATATTGATTAATAACAAACTAGGCCTATCAATTTTTTTTCAGCTCTAGTAATTTCTGGGCAATTGGATTTTTATATGTAAAATTAAACCAAAATAATATTATTTGTAGATCATTGCTTAGTACTTATAGCACCTTCAATTCTAAGTGCTGTTCACAATTCAGTGCACATTTATAAGGAATTTCCCTGACTATACCTCAAATTTTTTTCTTCCCTGACTTTCCAGGTGCGCAAGAACTGGCGATATTAAGGCAAAGGTTTATTGGAAAAATCAGCATTATTATTTTTTTCATAACCGTAACAATGCAGGATGGATGAACGCAGGCCATTTTGCAATGACGAATTCACACAATTTCAAAAACAAAAAAGATCGACCGAAGATATGCATAAATCAAAACCTGTTTCACAAATACGAATTAAAATTACGCAGAACGAGACAGTCTTGCTGCAATGACGGTTTTGAAACAAGCTGATAGATCCCAAGCAAAGAGAATAAACTGAAGAAAATATTAAAAGAAAAATTACGAAGAGCAACAATGCTAATGAGCAACAAACAATTAAATTAAGACAACAACAACCTGCATAAGAAAAACAACAGCTATGGACTTACGTCAATTATGAAGAGGTCATCAATTTCCATCAGCCCACCAAGAGTTAAGCCAAGATCAAAATGTTTCGATTCGGATATGTACATTAATATGTTCAATTCCAGCTAGTCAACAAGTACAAACAAGATCAACATTTTATATAAGAACTCTCTACATTACTGATGTCGCCTTTTTTTTGCAATTTGCATTAGTGTAAATCCGCACACGAACTGGAGTTTTTATTTAGCGTACATTTGTAAGAATACTAATTAATTTCTGCTCATTTCGAATCAGAATTTTCTGAAGAAAACTGCAACATGCAAGGCACATGAATATCACGTTTAATTTACCTGCAAATTACGTGTTTGTGGTGCATAGAAGTAAACATTTTGATCCCTTTGCCACTCGATCATGAAGTCTAACCCTGAGTCGAGAGGATTCTCCTCGTCAAAATGACACCAAGAAGTTAGCAAAGATCTGGCCTGATTATAAAAAAAGATAAATACATATTGAAATATTCGACTCCACCAGGTGTTTTGATGAAGCACTAAATAAAGGTGCGAAACGGCGCCTAAGAAGAACCCTCGGCTGTGCCTCCTTTATTATAATTGTACTTCGCTACCAGCCACATGATGACAAGAATACATTTCGATGCTTTAATACTGATTTCTATGAATTGATCAATCTCTGAAGAAATTCAATTCAACTCAGTTTTCTTTTGTTTTTCTCATCTCTTCTCCTTACTGTGCGTAATTTGGTTGGTCTTTGAACAAAACTTGATTTTCTTTCAAGCATACACTGTCTAGTCAAAATATGGGAATATATAGGAAGGTATCAAAAATATAGGAACATTTTACAACCTGGATTGTTTCAAGAATATTGTCAAAATATAGCAAAATTGTGCTTCACGAAAATATGTAACGAAAATGGCATCATACAGGTCATGGCATGTTTATGTACATGTATATGACGTCAGAGACATATGAGGGAGTGCCAGATCACGCTATTGTATACATATATGTTTATTAATGACGTCATGATATACATGTACATATAACATATGACATCATAGACATTTGAGGAGGATGCCAGATCCGGGCATAAAGATACTGTACGACGTCATACATACATACTCATACATGGATGGGAAGGGTATATATATATATGTCTGATCTGCAGACATGAGAGGATAGTACAATGTCGGGGAATAGTTGCATCAAGAAAGTGTCCCAAATGTGACACAATCTGAATCCAAAAGCTTAGTTCTACGTCAGAGCCTTGTGGCCATGACTTCAATCACAGCCTTGTGCCTTTTTTCTAAAATGTAGGAAACCAACCATAATATTACCATATTATTGACACGATACGAAGCCATGACAATCAGAAACAGAACGAAAGACACGGCGAAGTAGCCACAAAAATATAACAAAGTCACCATGTCCAAATCCTGGTCGTACCCTCGTGATGTGGTATACAGCAAGGTGTTTACAATGATCGATGAGACCGCAGTGGTCAGGAGAGAGGATGAAAACACATCGTCCAATTTCCTGAGGGCAGAATGAATCCTGCCGTGCAAATTCAGCATGGCTAGAGCTCCAGGATTTCGATGGACATTTCTGCAAGTGGTGTTTTCGAGATACAGCACCAGGTAGGCAACTACGACAAGCACGATTTGGAGCGCGACGAATGAAAAATAGTAAATCACGAAGTAGCAGAGCGTGAATACCACACAGAATGGAAACAAAATCAGCCTTAGGACTTTGAAAAAAGGCATCACGATCGGATCCCAGATAAAAAGTTGAGAAGTCAGCTTCAGGTAGACAAGGACCGGTAGAGCTAGCATAGCCAAGGAGGCTATTTTCAGCATCCAAAACGCAGCTTTTGTGTTTTTCCCTGGGATCTTCGGCAGGGGCATTTCGCTCAATTCGTCGTACAGAAGCCGGAGTGTGGCTTCATGCCGCTTGATGGAGACATAACAGATCAAAAAGGTGCCGTTGACAATAACGCTCACGATATTGTTAAACTCGTCCTCGTAACGGACATCATCGATTTGGTTACATACGAACTCGTAAAAATTCGTAAAAAATAGGGTACATGCGACGAACAGCAACACTTTTTTGGAGATGACTGCGGCCCTGGTCAACATTCTCTTTTTTCGGCCAGCGGGAAAGACGCTGAGACCCAGCGCCGCAAAAGTGTAGAAGTACGGCTTCAAAAGCCGGATGATCTCAGTCATGGTCCAGCCGATGTTCCCCCTGGACACATGAGCATCAATTGTCGCAAATTATTCACTGCGTGAAATCCCGCTTTAAATAGGCATATGGGTGGAATTGTTTATTTGAGTGGCATTGAACCATTGAGGTACAGTGGTCAAAAAAAGTATTTGGCCAGTGTGTTTTTTTTCATTTACATGTTTATTTTTACAGATAATGGTACAAA
>JAQIXS010000410.1:0-48343 GCA_034700785.1 Rossiulus vilnensis | reverse complement strand
TGAGCATCGGAACACGTCCGGAGGACCTGTAGGTCTGGGGGTTGGAGGTACCGTGGAAATTGGCGATGAAGTTGTTGGACGAGTTCCAACAGGTCCTGGAGGTGCTGGAGCAGCGGTTGGAATCACTGAGCCGATGCAGGGCTCTGCGTTTGCTGGGTCCGTGCAAATTCCCAGGAGGTTGCTGAACACAGTCCCTAATGGACAGGGATATTCGCAGAGCTGGAACATGGTGCCGTTGCCGAAGACATCCACGCAGATGTGGAACAGGCGGCAGTCTTCTGGGTTGCGGAACAGGCCTGCTGTTCGGCAGCGTTCATTGGCTACGCTGGTTGGCACATTCTTGGAGAATATCGGAATGTCGGTGCCAGGAAGTGCTGTGAAAGATAACATCGTCGATTAGGCTATTATCGAGCAAAATAAGAAGTAATGGCAATTCAAGGAAACCGGTAAATCTGTGTTAGAATTTTGGAAATCAATTCTTGATGCTTTCACTGCATCGAAAGTTATTTATTCCACATTACATCGCATGATCAAAAGTAGTTTCTCTTACATGGGAGCATACATAAATTGCATCATCTACTAGAGGGACGGTGGGAGTTTGATGTATGTTTACATGTAGTTATAAAGAGAAAATGGTTAATTTTATTTTTACAGTTTTCTCGTAAAATTAAGATCAGCTAAGGCTGAACCAAAAGCATGAACACAATTTAAAAATTTAGTCGTGCATTTTTGCTTCGAATAGTTATTATAATTGCTAAATTAATTTTCACCAATGTAGAATTGGTCGTCCACTAGGGTTTCAGCGTTGTTTTATAATTTCAAAATCTTTCCTTCATTTATAACAAATTCTTAAAATGTGAAAAAAACTCCAACAAAAAATTCCTATGCAACCCGCAACGCTAGGTTGTCATAAAGGGAAATCCAGTTTTAGGCTGTCATGTAACTTTTTTTTCTCCAAATTTCTGAATTTTTTCTAAATAAACGGATCATTTTGAAATTATAAATAAAATTTGAAATTCTACATTGAGGAAAATAAATTTAGCAATTATAATAACTATTCGAAGCAAAAATGTAGGAGCAATTTTTTGCATGGTGGGCATCATTTCTACTCAGCCTTAACATATCAAAAAGTAGGGAATTCAGAACTGCACTCGCTGGCAATATGTATCCTTCTGTACCATTTCCAATTTAGTAATAAAGCTATTATTATTTGTTATTTTTAAATACAGATTTAAATGGGGTTCCCCATGATGGAAGATGATTAATAGTTTTTTCCGAACATGTTCAATTATGTTTTAAGTGGTAATGGAGAAATGCGTGTTATTTAGTAATTCGTTTTAATAGTTCTTGAACAGTTCCTCGCATCACCAATGGGCTAAAAGACCTACCAGCAGCATTCAGGGTGATGGCCACTGGTTCGCTCCCAGGCACTGGGACGGCAGCTGCGGGCTTCTGGGTGACGGAAACCGCTGCAGGGGCAGGCTTCGCAGCCTGTCGAATGACATCCCCTGTGTTCCAGCTCGAGCATGCCGTATCCACCAGCTGGGGATGGTCGCATACATTGGTAACCGGATCGAACACGGTGCCTGGAGGGCAGTCGAACCGGAAGAGCTGAAAGCGATGTCCTTCGCCAGTCAGGTCTGCGCAGCGATAGAACACCGTGCAGTTGTAAGGGTCTCGGAAAAAGCCATCTTTATTGCACTGGAACGCCCTTATGGTGACTTGCAGTGATCGCCCTGGAAACAGGAAGCGGAAATGGGTTACTGATTACGGATGCAGAGAAATTCGGCATGGAATTTTTCCCGACGCCAATTAGTTGGTACGTCTTGTATTAATTGGAGTCTCAAGTTGTAAAAGTAAAGACAACCCTATTCTTGCCATGCAGTTGTTTGGCCGCCTCACGAACCTTGACGGTTTAAAATATCTAACAAATCAACCGTCATTTCGATGCAAACCGCGCTAATAAATCAGATGTTTTACAAAAATTCCTTCTGAGGAGGAAGGGAATGAAGACTAATCATTTCAAATCTTTCAAATCCCTCATGCAGCAGAAGAAAATACTGCGGCGAACGGGATTCCAACAGGTAGAGTAGATTTGAACAGGTGCCACTTTGTCATGCTTGGAATTCTGCCTCTCCTTCCTCTCAACATTATTTCTGGATCCGATCCTGAGGGGGAGGGGGAAAGGGGGCATTGATATATGAAAAGGTGGGAGGTTACGCATGTTTTCGACTAATAATTCTGCACATTATTGTAAAGAAGCAAATCTGCAGCAGCATTGGAAAGCACAGGGGTCACTAACCTACGGCCGATGGGTCAGATCCGGCCTACGAAACGTTTTTATCTGGCCCCAACCCAGGTATTTCGGTGGCGTTTTAAAGGTACGTCATAGTATTAACTTTAGGAACAAGTTTAATTCCAATTTAATTCCATTTCAAGCCCGTTCACTAAAGCGTCCATTAACTGTACTAGTGATAAAATTTTTCAAAAATAAATAAAAACGCCCTCAGTATTCCCAGAATTGCTGAAATATTTTACAAACTACTTCGATCAAAATACAACACAAATCAATTAATTCTCCTCGGTTTTAAAAAAATTATTTTCACAATTTTTCAAGATACATGTAATGCGTGGGACTTATCCACTAGTGTTTTCTTATTGTTTTTAAATGGACTTGCTTCTAAATGTTCCCTGAGTTGTCATCCAGGAGGCAGAACCACAGAGCTTAACGTAGCTTGCGATGGATTAGGCGGCTTGGGAAATCTTTCATTATTATGCGGTACATTTATTACATTGATACATATATATTCATCATATAATTTTATATGATTTTGTATAATTTTGGATCAAGAACACCTGTTGAGGAATTTAGAATGTCAATTAGCAGCATGTACCTTGCATGGGTCCACTGTCAGCAGCAGCAACAACTGGAGATAGACAGAGGATGATAGCAATCGCTGATAACAATCCCACCTTCCTCTTGCACACTAACTGTATTTCCCACATCTGGCAACGAAAGAAAGCAACAACATAAAAATTAGTCAAAATAGTGATTTTTTGTTATTTTTCTCAGCGATTGGCAATTATGCACGCGCGTGCTGGCAGCCATGAAGGAAAAAAAGTGGGGTCTGGTTCAATGGCAAAACAAACCAGATGTTTTTCACGGTCTCTCACTTTCGCCAATCGAAATCCCATTAACATTTTTTTCAACTGTAGGAGGAGCTAGTTGACACACAGATCTGTCTTAACTAAAATATGTGGGTTATTAGCCGGGTTTTCGTTGGGGGCCTGGGCGTCAAGAGCAAAAAACAAACGTCGATCGAATGCATTTTTTGCTTTGTTTTGATAAGAAACACGAAAGAAGGCCGATAATGAAGGCAATAAATTGCGTTATCACCTTCGTTCAATTGCTGGCATTCCCATTGAGGAAATGGAAGACGGGGTCGATTACCTAACGACTGTTTCGGCCGGGGTTCGGGGAATTTCCCATACCAAACATTTTCGAGGTACCAGGCACTCTTCCTTAATGGTACCTTTTAGAAGGAGCATAAAAGTGGAGAATCGTTTTGCAAACTGATAGGTTTTCTGATTGACTGTGCAAACCAATCCGATATAACAAATCGTAAAGATTTGTACGATAATTTCTAAAAAAATCCCATATACATGTACATGTTTTTATTTTAGCATTAGTTTAAAATATCTCGGAGCGTTAATATTTACAGTAACCGCAATGGAAAGGTTTTTGGAAAATAAGCATGATTGATGTTTTATTGATGTTTGTGTGTATTGCTATGTTGTCAACAAAATAAAACGCAAGTATTTAAATGAATTAACAGGTCTGTTTAAATTAATATATTCCGAGAAATGAAATGAAAGATACAAAATTTGTGAGAAACAATATTAACTGTTTCGAATAGTATGGAAGGCATGAAACATGTTAATACATAATAATAAGCGAATTAATTATAATAATTAATTAATGAGGGGTAGTCACAATGGCACAATAACACACAGTTGCATTTCAGTTCCATATCTTCAAATGCGATTGCAGGTGCATTTATCCATGGCACATAATACATGTAAAACAAGGACAATTTTATCAGTTAATAAAATTAATACAAAAAACACATCACCGTTCGATGTGCCCAACCGTAATATCTACACTGCTAAGAATTTAGCAGAAATAAATCCAACTTTTAAAAAAAATGAACAATGCATGCGAATGAACTTATGCATCAAATAAAAAACTGAAGTTTTATTAACTAATGATGCATATCCTGTCCGTTGCTTATCATTTTCGAAATACCGCGCATGTCTTTTTCTGCGCAAATAAATTCACCAAGCGTAGGCGAACTCCCTACAATGCAATCGTCAACCCTCCGATTGTAATGAGGTAAGTTAATGGCAAGCATTTAGTTGTTATGCATTTCGCCTTTCATAACATTGTTTTAATGACCACACAAAAGTTAATAAACCTGAACAGGATTTACGTCCGAAATTCCAGAGCTGTCTTCGAATGCAAATGAGCGCACGCTCCATACCCGAGCCCAAATAAAGCGGCAGAAAAGTAATAAAGACAACTTTTTATGCATTTTCTGGTTTCCAAAAAGTTGACAGTGTCCGGCTGACAAACTTGCGTAGGCCTGAGCCCAAGTTCAGCAAACCCAAGCTGGTCGCTAGTTGAATTATTTATGACCACTTCTAGAGTGGCTGTATCGCATTAGGTGACATTGTTTTCAGACATTTTTTTTCTACTTTTAATAGACATACAGCTTATCCAGAAATGCTTTTAACGTCCACACCTCAAGGCTGGTGCCAGGCCGTACCGAAACGAGAGAAAAAAATAAAAATGCAGCGAAAATGTTTTATGCAATTGACAAATGAGACGTCCTTTCACTTTCTCAGATGTCCCTTGACGTATGGCTGCTTTGCAAAGCAGATGAGCTCAGCTAGATTGCCAGCTTTTATTCAAACAATTATGCAAGACTAGCGTGAATTTTAAAATGCATGTACACACAAATACCGTCATCGTTGAAACGAGAAGATATTTTTAGACCAAATTGAAATACGGAGAGCATATAAGGCGCATGACTGACAATACATCAATATTTAATCCTGAGAAATAAAGAAATGTGTTACAATATGCATTTACCCTACATTTTCTTGTTTATTTTGTCGAAAAATAGTTACAAAATGCAAAATGTTTGTCATAATTCGTTAGATGAGAGAATTCTACTCATAAAATCTATTGAACTCGTTTCGGTATTTTAAATTTAAAAAATGCGAATTTTCTCCCCATTCTAATGAAGCCTTTTTTACTATAGTAACAAGAGCTTAGCATAAAGCAGATGTTGGAAACAACATTGTTATAATATAAACATAGTCACCCAAGAAATGTATACACACTTCTATAGTGGTTATCAATGCCCATTTTGAAAATCTGAATTGAATTAGGGTGGCAATTTGTAGTATGATCTCCTCTCCCAAGATGTCAGTAGTCGTGTCATTGCAAGAGTCACCATGTGACCATCAGAAGAGCCAAACAAAATATTGTTGTACAGCAATTCGATTAAATCAGAACTACATGGATGCTAATGGTGCCAACGTTTGAGCACCTGATGTGATTGCAGATGTTTTATGTCGATATCAATTTTTGTAATCAAAGTTTTACACCGATATTTCTCATGTTAAGATGTGTATACATTTTTAGGATGCCTCCGTATATATTTTTCGTGTTTCCCATACATACATACTACAGAGATATTTAACACTTTAACGATATACAGAAATACAAGCCGATATTTGGTGACCTTCTGTGTGTGTTTTGCCGCAATGAGCTCTCGCATTAGGCAGAAACGTACTTTCTATTTTCCAGTAGTTATTTGTTCGAGGGATCCAGGTCGGCACCCCCTGTGCCTGCCCGACGCAATCTCGGCGTTTTTGATAAACGACCACTCGGGGCGCAACCACCGTCCAATTTTTCGGCCAATTTGGCATGCACGAACGCTAATCACGGGGCTGGGACCGGAAAGCTGGCAACCAGTCCGTGAAACGAGTTTGGCCACGGTGCTAACCCTTTTCGCCCACCCTGGCTGGCCTATCGCACTTTTAACCTATCGAAATCATCCATCACCCGTCGCCACTGGGCCGTGGCAGCGCGGGCACAAGGACGGGTCAGCAAGAGCTTTAACCCGCCAAAAATTTCCTTTTTGCTCAACCAGCTCCACCCAATATCCTGCTAGGGGCACTAACCTCTCGGGCTACTAACCGCCGCATTTTTAAAACTCATCCTTGGGTCGTGGGTGTCGAATTAAGCCAATCGCTCAATTTCAATTCTGGGGATTTGCTGCGGGTGGCCACGTGACCGAGATGCGATCCGACGATTACTGATTGGTCCGGCAAACCTTTTCTCTAAATGGAATTTTTTTTTTTCAAAGGAAGTGGATGTATTTATTTTGTTTTTCTCCGGCAGGGGAACGTTCCAATCAATTTGTATGACAAGAAGATCGAACGCATCGAAACACGTTTTAACATAAAAAGGTTATAAGTCAGAGAAAAGCGAAATGCAGAAGTTAAGTATTTCGTGAAGTATTTAACAAAATTGGGAGCATAATTTTTCAATAAAAGTTTTAAAGAGAATAAAGAAATGCAAAAAGTCATTTTTTAAAGGTTTCTGACCAACAAAACTGATTATCAAGTTCTAAATATCCCAATAGTATGCAAAACATTAACTAATCTTTGAACGTAGCATTTTGAAAAATGCCTCTAAAGCAGATTCGTCTTAGTACGAAATAAGTTATTTGATTCTAGCATGTTCTTATAAATACTTTAATTCTGGGAGATTTAAGATCGGTCATAAACCATTAACTTTCTTATTATTAAAAACGAAGGATTTTTGTAAACCTTATTATCAAAACTAACTAAACATTACAAACGAGTTTTTCGTCAAAGGATTAAGTTATTTGATGTGAAGTTATTTAACACTGAACTCGAAGACGGCAATCAGCATCAACAAAACGCTTCTCATAAATTTAAAACGATAAGCCTAATTACGTTGTTACCTGGAGAGAGTTATCACTCTCTCCAGGTATGCGAAATGGAAACGGGGCTTGCATTCGTCTGAAAGGCACCGCCAAATCAGCAATAAAATCGCATTTCCATTTGAATATCTCATCTACCATTTCAGGAATTCCGCCTGATAGTCTCGAAATGAAGAGTAATGGGTTGAGGTACACTTCCGGCATCGTTAAGTCAGATTCCCATGCAGGAAAACGTATACCATCAGACCTCAACGTGAAAAGGGACAGATTTATGTATGACGGCAGGTATGACATGCGGTCACGAATACAAAATCACTGTCAGCTGATAACAGTTTCAGCATATTTTGTCCTTTCTACAACGAGCTTCGAGGTAATTGGCATTCTAATGGCACTGCTACTGTGTTAGCAGTGATGCATGAATTCTTCATAATGAAAGTGACGTATGACGTCATGTCGATGTCATAGACCGAGTACCCTGCTGAATCTACCAGAAAATCTTTGTAGATGCTGGTGAATGCTAAATACTATGCTAAATACATGTAAATATCTTTTAAGATCTAGGCCTATATTTTTTCTATACAGTGTAAATTACGAACTGTTTTTGAAACGCTTAGGAACCGGTCTACGTATTTCTGTCAAATGGCTGGCAACATTTAGGAACAAGATAGGTGTAGAAACATTTTGGGTCACATGTTAATTGAAGAAACGTCAAAAGCGAACATTTTGAAGAATCATTGATTTTAACCTATATGTATACATTTTAAACAGAAGTTTGCTTATAAATATGACTAATAAAAGGAGCGCCACTTTAGCGAAGATTTTATTATGCTAATTATTTCCAGGTTTTTTTAAACAGTTACATGTACTTATTAAACGTTTTTCATTTTTATCCTGGATAATTTCACACTGAACGTTAATTGTTTTTACTATTGATGAATTTACCAGAAAACTAGTTTTCCACTCCCTCAATACAAACGGCTATTTAAAACTAAACGTTTGTAATTCATTTTTGCAAATTGTTGGGATATTCTTTAAAAAAAGCTAATTTTTATACTTATGTTTAATCCTTAACATGATGCAATGCATGCAAATATGTTGGTGTAATGATTTACATGCAAACAAAACGGCTAACAAGCATTTTCACAAGAGGAACACAAATCAAAAACTATCTTAGAGAATGAGAGCATCGTTTATGAGTATAATTTTTATTATCACTGGAGATAATAAACTATTTTATTCATTGATAATTTAGGCGTTTATAGCTTCCATCATGGCCAAAACTGCCCTGGAGCGTCTTTAAACAATCAATAAAAATCTTATATAATAATTTATTGGAAGTCTGAGGGGTGCTATTGCATGGATATTGGATTTATGATTTTATTAACAGTGTCATTATTAGGGGGAATGACGAGTGCCAATGACGTTTACTGACCGCAGGGTCAAACCCATCCAATTTCGGATAACATTTTACGACCTGTGTTTACTCCTGGTCCTCCTAATGAGGGTCCGGGCTCGTAAGTTGAGCTGTTTAACGACCCTCATTAGGTCCCATTTTGATAAGCCCCCAGAACGACTGCCGATCCTAACCGGTTAGGATGCTTAATTGCCGGCCGAAAGCACCTGATGCAGAAAGAATGCCAAAAAAAGGAAAATGGACGAAAACAAAAGCGCAAAAAAAAAATGCGCAAAAACTAATGGAGGTCAATGGAATCCAAAGGATCTTGAAGAGCATTCATCACTTTTGACAAGCTCACCAAAAACTTCCCGAAAAACGACCAGAATAAGCTCTCAAATCCGCTTTCCCAGCGGGGACGCCAGAATTGGCAGCGCTTGGTCCGGAATAGCAATTTGCCAGGCAATTAAAATTCGAGTATGGAAATTTCCCTTTTTTTGTCTTCTTCACAAACTCCGAAAATAGAGAGAGGGGCACCATAAATTAGAATTTTTAATCTCGGCTCAGGCAGATGTTGGCAAAGCCTATCATTTATCACAGGTTTTCCCACGTCCACTTAAGAGGGCATTAATTCAATTATGTAGTAACGTGTTAATAAGTGGGCTTCTTTTTAAGAAAATCCCACCACACACACGTCCACCTGATCGGTCTTTTCCAAATACAGTGGACGTTATTCGAAACATACAAATTGTACGAACACGTACGTACACGTAATGAGAACATGTAATGTTAATTAGTGTTTAACCAAAATTTTAATGATTGAAATATAGATTGGAATAAACGAGACTTCGTGCAGCTTTCTTTCAAAACCTCGTAAGCTTGATTTTTTTGAAGAAACGTTTTGACATCTAAGTGTTTTCTGGATGAAAATTAATTGCTAAATCCGAAATTCAACACTTCGAAAGCATTTCTTACCACATAGCTAGTCTACTGAAAACATTTCGCTCACCGGTTTTAAGAAAAAAAATAGAGATTTTGTAGATTCATTTTGTAAACTTTGTCATCGCTGGGCACATATTTTATTGACTGTCTAAATGTTTCTCAAATGTTTGATTTGTACCAGCAATTGATGTAGAATACTGCTTTTTTATAAATATCTACACAACGTTTATTAAAATTTTGAAATGCATGTACTCACAAGTCTTAAAATCTATTTCACTGGGCTACTTATATTAGTAATTTTTATTTACAGTCGCCCACAAATAATATTCTGAAAATTATAAGACAAGATACAGTTTTTTTCCACATCCGTTTAAGAGGGCATTAATTCAATTATGAAGTAACGTCTTAATAAGTAAGCTTCTTTTTAAGAAAATTTAAAAAAATCTAAATATTTATTAAACATACTGTGATTTTTTTTGTGTTTCTTGAAAAATCTCATTTTGCTTACTAACGAAGTTTTGAAATACATCTACCAGTTTTAAGCTTCATTTCCATGTATTCGATAAGTGCAAAATAAACTTTCGTGAATTTCAAAATATTACATTCAACCATACTGTTTCAAGTTGACATTTTAAATTGCTCTTTTTATTTATTGCCAGTAGCCAACCTTAAGCCGAGCCCACACTCCATAACAAAACATTGTTATAAGCAAATTTGTTTTAACGTCGTTATAAAACTTAAATAATTACATAGAAAACTTGTAATTGGATGCTACTATTCTTGCAAAAATAATTTATATAACACTTTCCACACTTCCATTCCTTCCTGATCAGATGATGGCTGTTTGCAGAAGTCATAAATTGATTCGGACGAACGATTTCCAAATTAAATTGGCGGATATCCGTGTCCCTTTCGTCCCTTCCCACCCCGCAATTATGAGCACCAGTAGCATAATAAACTCTGGAAAAAGCCCGGGGGCCCGGCGCACGCAACCCTTTCAATAATAGCCAGTTTGGGAGCTTATAGGCATCGTTCGAAAAGTGAAATTTATGCTCTAGTCAGCGAGTGATAAGCTTGCGGGCTCAGTCACTTCTCGCATTTCGTGCTTCTGATAAACATCCCGAAACGGATGAGAAATGGTCATGCATTCCATGCGATATTTTTAGTGTGGTGGATTTTTTTCCCAGGAAAATTAAAGCAACACCCTGAATAATGATACCATTAACCCAGGAAGAGACCTTGGAATGGTCTGGGTGATTCCGCTTATCGCCGCGTGGCGGACGGGTTATCGCTTGACCATTTGAATTATTCCCCGTATAATTTTGCGATAAAAACCTGTTGGTTGTGAAACTGTCGCCGAACACCCTCGCGGAAAAGCATGACATCGTCACAAAAACAACCTAATTAGTACATGTGCATGGATGCCATTTAGGGACACTGTCGCTAACAAGGCGCTATTCTATTCAAGGCAACTCAGTACCCTGCTGCTTCGAACGTCCTTTATGAACGATCCCTCATTTGCAGGTTTATTGGCCATGCTCTTTTCCCTATGCTATCACCGAGTGTTTATATTGCATCTTCAGACAATTAACATGTTTGCATCATTTCCCCATTACCTTAAGGTCAACGTATTTTTACACTACAAAGATATTTACTTATACGTCTGCTATCATGCATGGTAATACTGTAGTTTCTCGAATAAATATAGTAGCATATGAATTGGAAAAAAGATGACATCTTTGCAGGCAGTAGGGTATAAAGTTGAAATGATCGATTCAATTCATCTCAGCTAGCCCTACTGTCAGAAAAGATATGCAATGTGGCAGAGAGTGTAATTCATCAACCCATGTTATTATTTTTGCACGCATTTATTATAATTGCACTCATTGCGTAATATGCACAAAAATCTCATGCTAAAAAGCCGAAAGCACATGTACATCTACATGTATTTGAGATCACCAAAGGAATGATATCAGGAAGGCATTACGATGCAATAAAGGCATTCACGTTGAAAACCTATATAAAGATTAATTTAGTTTCCCTGAAAATTAATAAAATTTGCTGACAAATGCAATTTCGCCAAATAAAAAAACACATGTATACTTTCTCCCCGAAGTGAACGACCTACACCAAACCAGTTTTACGAGCATTTCTGATTACATTTTTTGAAGAATGATTGATCCTTAAAACTAGCATCTTCTGATTTACGTATAAAAACGCACAGGCCCAGTTTGCGTTTTAGCAATTTCATACAAATTTTAGCAAATATTACTTTAAAATTATCTTCCCATTTGCATACCTTTTACAAGTTTGCATTTGTAATCAATTCTTTGGTTGAAAGATACTCAGTCTTTGATAATTAAGATAAAATATACATGCAGGTGTACAATTACATGTATTGTTAATAAATACGGCATCTACACGTAAATTACCATTTCATAAGCACGACAACGCTGCCAAATTATCTTCTTGTCTATTCCGGCTTTTTAGTTTGCAATAAATTACAGTCGAAATGCATCGCACATGATTAAAACGTTTGAAAACTAGCAGTTATACCAATAACTCAATTAAACAACTCGAGATAATGGGGTGGAAAAGTTTTACTTTTGGCACGTTCTAATGTTCGGCCGTTACTGAAAGGGATTTTTTACATAATTCAGAAGGGAAGCGTTTTTGAGGCAGAGGTTGGGGGAATTACCCTTCCAACCCAGGTAACCTTCAGTGCCAGTCTGGAACGCTGATTTACGCCTCCAATTAAGAGGTTCATCATGAAGGTAGTCTGGGCGAAGCGGGGGTGTCAACGGCAGTGTTTCATCGCCTTTTTAAAATTTGGCACAAAAAAATGGCCCCATGCCAGGCTAAATAGCTTTCAAGATGGAAAATGGTCCAGGTATGAAGCCAGCGTCGAACTTTGGCATTTAGTCAAATTCGCGCCGCGGGGGGTGAATGATTATGGGGAATCCCGTCTTCAGAAGCAGGTGGAATTCTGCTGAAAGAGTTTGCAGGACAATGCACCGTCACATCTCCATACATCATCACTTAGCAAAAAGGTAAACAAATGCAAATTATTCAACTGAAGAATTCAAAGAGGTAGTGTGCAGGCGCAATAAAGACGTAAGAGCAACATTTTCACGTTCTAATGATTCGCAAGAATACATACAGCAGACTCACACCTTCCCCCTCCCTCCCTTATCGTACTCATACATCATACTGTAACACTATAGTTATAGTATAGTACACACATTATACAGGCTTCGCCCAATAATAAGTTTCATGCAACGCCCCTGACTTCTCCAGTTTTTTGAACAAATTTCCCTGATCAATATTAGAATGTTGTATGATTTCAAAATAGAGGAATGCCCTATTTCTATAGAAGAAGAACTGACTGAATGTACATTCTCCTGACTTTGGTGCTAACTAATAACTAGCAATGGTGCCAATGGTTTTTGTACGGTAATGCCTTGATTTGCCAAAGTTTTTCCTGTCATTCATTTTTTTAAAGCCAATAAAATTCGGATTTGCAACACAAACTGCTTAGGATTGGTACATAATGTCAAAACGTTAATTTATTGGCTGCACATGTACTTTTAAAGTAAAACTTTTTTGATGTCTCTATTCAAGTTAACGTACTTCACCCAATAGTACACGTAAACGTTGTCAAGTATGTTAAGTTATTGCTGCAATTACCACCATGATTATCGTGCACCATGAAACATGTTTTTGCAAACGCAAGCATACCTGAACTCGCGTTATTACAGTACTTCAACTGCAATATTTTATGTTGATCGAATAGAATAGAGGCACAGGAATGTACAGTAGTACACTTTCTAACTGGTTTTTGCAAATTTAATGCGCAAGGAGGGGTAGGGGGATCAGATATTGGCTTTGGCTTCTTTTTCTAATGTAACCATGCGCGTGATGTTTTAAAAAACAGGACTAATTTACGATTTTCGGATGGGGGGGGGGGAATATCACGTCCCGTTAACTTTCCACTCATTAATCTTACGCTCTGCTGCGAAATTAATGTTCAGTCAATAGCATTGCCTGCTAATGCGCCGTCTTCTGACAAGACACCTGTCATAACTCCTGGGAAGATGACAGCGAAGAAGACGGACGGCGTGACCACAGACCCCACCAGCGAAGCTGACAAACTCAGACGTCATGTTTGCTAATGTTTATTTTTTAAAGGCCTGCTAATGAGACCTGTTATCTGCATCCCGGTTATACCCGCCGTTTCTTGCTCATCTCAGTCGCCTCTCTCAGCCATTTTGCGTGCGAAATATCGCCGAAAAAATCCCAAAAGCCGGTTGCGGAATTCACGAAATTCGCTTAGGCGAAAACTCGAACTCGTTTTGCATTACAAACTGCGGCGTGAACCCCACCCCACCGGCGCATAATTTGGATCATTACGAACCGTCAATTTCGGCCTTCGCGTAACGACGGCCAATGCCCATGAATGTCCCTTGACCTTGTCAGATCTGCAACATTCTTCGGCAGCCATTAAAAATGCTGGAGAGGTTAACAAAACTGAGTTTGCGGTCTCTTGCCACCGGCGATGTCCACTTGTCCGAATAGCATTCAAAGGGCAACAGGCCTTGACCCGTGGCAGACTAATAAACTCGAGCCTAACTGCATGCGATTTGGTGAATTAATAGGCGAATTGGTGGCCAGACAGCAATAAATCTCAGAACACTAAACATACTGTACAGTATGTGGATCAACCCTGGAATGTCAAGCAAATTTCTGGTGAAACTTGTTTAACTATCAAAGACATCTGACAAACCATATTCATTACAGAAATCCGATTAACTATAATCTTCTGATAACTATCAACATCTAAATGAAATCGTCACGCAAAACAACAAACTTCAAGAAATTTGTGATGGCTTGACAAAGCAATACCACAGAGAAACATCTTTAGAGTAAGGATTGTCATACAGACTTACATGTACATTATTACCTAATAAAAACTGTAGTTACTTTATAATTCTGACAACTATAAACATCTAAATAAAATCTGATAGATCATTACCATCAAAGAAGATTTCAATAGTTTGGAGATAAATGTCAATTGCACAAAAGAAACATCCTTGGAATAAAGGTTGTCATAACAGACTTTCAGTGTACATGTACATGGATTACGTTTTTTCTCCATCGGTGAACCCGCACGAGCAAAGTCTAACGAGTTTTTGTCGTTTGTGTCGGAATTACTCTGATACGGCATAAGAACACACACGTACATGCATATATAGTTTGCCCAAAATTACACCACCACCGACAACAAAAACCACATTACGTACATATACACGTATCAACCTAATCGTTGTGAATCTTAATGAATCTCAACAAATCCCTGGATGATCGCATGCACATCTACTGATAGCCAGCCAGGAATCCCAGCATCCTTCGTCTTTCCACCAACTTCCTCCAGCCTCTTCCAAAACCCCTTCTATTGTTCGTAAACGGGTACGTTCCCATTTATCTTCCATATCCCCCTCCCCATCGCCATCACTTTCGTCCATCTCACCTGGAGAGAAGGAAGCCCCCATTCCTCCCGGGTTACAAAGGCGCGTGCAGGGGGTCCGAGACAATAAAAAAGGGGTTCGTTCCCTCATCGCGTGCAGCCCCCTTCTTCCTCCTTCGGGGTTCGGTCCCCGCGCGGGTCGTTCAACTGCGGCTGGCACGTGGACCGCTATGGGGGTCGAAGCTTTTTTCCCCTTTGCCTTTCTTTTTGGAACCGCATTTTTACGGGGGCTTACAAACCCCTTTCTGCGGCGCTAGAAGATGGGCGAACACGTGTTAGGTAAGCGGCCACCCCGTGGGTCGACAGCCTATCCCAAACAGGTTCGGGTTCGGGTCGGATAGTCATTGTCACCCCGTCGCGACAGCGAGCGCATTCCCGAGAGCAACCCGTGCGGGGAAGCAGCGCAAAAAGGAAAATGAAAGGGCGTGCCCCGTCCCATTAACGCGGTTGCGGTGATAGAAACAACCATTTTTGGTAATCTCTATCTTGAGGCCGCGAAAATAAGAAATGAAAGGGGGGAAAAATCGGGAAAGGTGAAGTGATTATGTTGGTTATTGAGGGTGAGATGGTTTCGTGTTGAGAAAGACTCTACTGGGGCGCCACCTGCCCCGACCTGAAAATCATTTTGCATTTGGAAAAAGAGGGAAAGGATCCTTCCGAAATTTTTTGGGAACTGGATGAGTCATTTTGTTAAACTAAAACAATGATTGTGGTTCGGTTTACTGCAACAATGCTAGCTAGATCCATGAGTTAGGTTTTACCAGATCACCAGGACTTAAATATTTAAGACTGTGACTTAGAGCCACGAGTTAATCTAATGGCTGGTGGGTTTTTGTTGTACCATTGTACTATAGGGATTTTTAACACGACGTTGGGTGACTTGGAGATAACCCGTTGCAGCAAGGAATTTTGGAAAAATTACGATAAAACCAAAAGTTCATTGGTGTCAAGCTCTGATTTCTGTTTGAGAAGAACTCCAGACTGTTTTCAATCTAAACCGAAAATAAATGAATAAATGTTGGAGCAATAATTATTACAAAATATTACAGCCCCATGTTTACTACATAGTAAAATGGTGCAACAAACCAACTGACCTTAAGTTACCTTTTGATTATAAGTAATCTCAGGTTATCTAACCTATCATTTAATCTACAATGGAGCCATCAGCCCTTAGTTAACTAAAGGTTTACCATGGGTTTGTCTTAACTTCTTGTTGGTGCAACCGGCGTCTTTTCACTTAAAATACACGTACATAAAAACTGGATAACTCCTTTTCATGCACAGGCTTATCAAAATATTGAAATCAATGGTTTTTCAGCTGATAAATAAAACAATGTTTGTAGAGTTACAGTAGGATGTTTTTCCAAGGGCTAGAGCGGGCTAACGAATTTGCACCCTTTCTCATCCTCGACGTTCTAATCACCCCTTCTGGGTGGCAAAATGTTGTTCAGCGGTTGCATTGGCGTCGTATTTCACAAAAATAATTTGGTAAATAAAACAACTTTTTCTGCGCGTACTTTTTGTTGAATTTAAAAGTGCAGGCGTCACCGCGCCCTGACCTTGAAAACCAAATTCGCATTTAAAACGACTATAAAAAGGATGGAATTTAAGTCACGACAACAAGAGAAATCGAAAAAAAATGACAGTCGCCACCACATCTTGACCTGGAAAATGGTAACGACCGATTACACATCTACAAAAGCACTAACAAAAAATAATTAAAATTAAAAACTATATTATGATAACTATCAAGGTAAGTTTACAAAATTTGCATTTTATTATGGGGTGAAGGAGGGAAGTTAACTTGTGACTTGTTCAAAACAATGAAAATGAAAACGAGAATGCGAGCGAGCGTCACCGCAGACATGGGTTTATGTCCCATCAAAATCACTTAAAAGAACTGCAATGTGAGCGAAAAAAAAACCCAAGCGTTACCACATTTTGACATTAAAAAATCCGACTTTAAAAAGGTTATGACTTTCAATGTAATAAAAACACGGGAACATACAAATATAAGGAATAACATGACTTTGATAGTCGTGCCATGTTGTTAACCTGATTTAAACTTTTTCAGTCAGACTAAAATATTTTAGGCGAAAGAAATACTGTCATAGTCTCACAATTGCAAGATATCGACAAAGTTAATTTGATTCAGATAAATATTTACTACAATAATCACTGGTACCCATAATTTTAATATTGTTTTAATAATTGCAGAATTTGGAAAAAAATGTTTTAAGTTGTATTTTTATTAATTTATTTTCAAAAAGATATTTATGGAGAAGTTTTATTTTAAACTACACTTTCGAGAAATAGCGTTCTTACTTGTTACATGTACATCAGTATCACAAAAGTACAATATTTCATAGTGAAAAAAGCAATATTGGTCTTTTAAAAGGGGCCAATTTCAAGAAAACAAGCTTTTCATAAATATACGTTTAATAATTAAGTAAAACCTTTTAGGACATAAAAATGTTGTTAACCTATTCGTTCTATATTTCACAAAAGCAAATTTTTATATAACAAAATTGTAAATCTGAGGAAAAATTGAAATACATGTATTCACAACACAGATGTGCAGCACCTCCACATTTGCATATTCTCAACCACAGACCTACTACTATTGTTTTGGGTACTGATATGATGGAAACAAAACCAGAATAGGAATGAACTCTACCTGACAATAAGAGAATGTTTTTAAAAAGAACGTACGGCGAACCTAACTTATAATTTGAAAATGAAATTGACCGAACCTCTCATCAAATGTCTGAAACCATGTGAATGTTGCCCGAAATTCACCTTTAACCTGTGAACAGATGTTAGCTTTAAAGGAAAGCCGCCCAGCAGAACAATTATTAAAAATTACAGGAATTAGTTTTGTAAAGCCTTTGAACATTACATGGATTACAGTATAGAAAAAGCAATGCTTTAATAAATGCAGTTTTTAAAATCTAATTAGAAAACTCTCCAAACAAAATTATGGTCCTTCAGAATATGTCAGACTGTTTAATAACATAGATAGTAAATGCAAGCAACTCATTTCTGTAAGGATCGGAGAACCACAATGCTAGAGAATATTGAATTGTTTTAGATGTATTTCTTTCTCCTGCTAAAATACTGTTGATTTTTTATTCATGCCTCCACACCTCAATTCTCTTAAATGTGCCCGTGACCTACCATGCTGCTTCACTTGCTTAGGCCTATCCCTTTATTTGAATGACTAATATAACTCTGTACGATGCCATTTTGTACATATCATTTAATTCAAACCTACCAAAGGCATTATCAGCAAAGATTAAAGCTTCGAAAGTAGCCTTAAAAAACTTTTAATGAAATTCTGTGCATGAAATTCAGGCAAAACGTTTAATAGAACCTCCTAAAATATGTGTATAATAATATTTCTCTATCCAGAATTTGTTATCCACAGCTGCTATATCGTTTCAAATTTTGATAGATCAATTTCAACACAATGCACTATGTAATATACTGCATGCCCTTAAGAGCAGCACTTCATTAGCATCAGAACGTGCGATATTTTTTCTGTAAATGGTTTCATGAAAAGCTGAATATCATGTTGAAATACGTTTTTGTGCTTGACAAGGCTAATAAAAGGCTACCGAAAAGGCTTTGGTATAAGAAATGACCAAATTACAATTGGCTGTCATATTATTGTCATAACTATCGGCCTTTATGCTTAAACAATTTTAATAAGTTTTCTACAAAGTTTAAAATTTGACATTTGCCCTGCTTTTTGGTACAAATACCCCAGCGTGCGACGCTCAATGACATTCTGTATTTCATATTCGGCACAATGAAACCAACTCCTTAAGAATTTCCCCCAAAAAACGGCCACATTTTGCCCAATGGTCTAAACACGTAATATTGTATTAATCACTAAATTAAGCCATCACTAGCAATGATTAAAATTTCGAATGAGCCTCATCAATGCATTCAATGGCAGTCCAAAATATTTTACAATGTATCTTTTCAAGATTATTAATGCAATTTGTACTGTACTTTTCGCTCGTCTCAGATATGTCAATATTTCATTGTTTTAGTCCCCCAGGAATGGCCCTCCTCAGGTGCACTCCAAATATTGCAGCGCAGGGAACTTACCCAGTTAACCCATTTTCTTTTTATGGAAATACACGCAGTAAGAATCGGTTAGAAGGCTAAAGACCCTTGTAATGTAGTTGAATGGCAGTTTGGCTCTGAATTCGGGCTCAACGAGCCACTACCAACCAGCAACAGTCAAGGGAGCTTGGGTTGAGCTAATATGAAAGATGAGTTTCTCCATCATCTTCGCTTCCGACCCAATTTCCTGATCGCAATAAAAGCAAGCAGGCGTGACGCTCTCAATCAGATTCGCTTACCTTGGCCTTGGCCCCGAAACTCCGCACGCGGGTGTCGACGTACCCCTGGCGAAGAGTCAGCGAAAGCCGACCGAGTTGTCTTCGGTGGAAGAGTTCAACGGCTCACGAAACAGCATCGGCCGCAGGAAGACCTCGACGATGATGGACGAAAGTGAAAATGTTCTGATGCTCTTTGCTTCTTCCTTTCGCCTTTCCTTTCCAGATCTTCTTCACTTCTCAAGGCCGAGGTCAAGGCGCGCTTTGGGGAGGCCTCCGGTCGACCTTTTATAAAGACCTAGGCGAGTGACCACGCCGAGCCGGATTGACCAATGGGACGGCCGCATTCTTCCGCATTTCGAGAGTCATGCGGGAGGCCCCGCGGTGCCCCCGCAAGACGGAGAGCGGAGGGGGTGACGTCGGTGCCCATGGGGCGGGGCGAATTCCGGACGCTAGGAAGCATGGCAGCGGATCGGGTCTTCCTCGCCTTCCAAGAAGGGGCACTGGGTCTGCAGTCCCGTATCATCCATATGCAAAGGAATCCATTTTCATGTATTTTTCATTTCCAAATGCATTTAACAATGCAATAATTTCAATTTGAGTGCATTTTAAAATGTATTACCAATGCAATTCTTTTGAATATGGATCACCTCCAAATTTGACTTTCAAACGGCCCTTAACCATACCCTTAACAGTGGGGGCCAAGTGCCTCCTACCGATTTCGGAGAATATACACGGATCGTAGATACAAAGAAAGCAAGAATATATTTTGTTGGCCTTAGGTATCTCTAGTACATGCATATAAGGGGAGATTGTCGATTTCCAAAAGTTTTTACAATCTGGAAGGAGCTCAAAAGGTCAATTTCATTAATCTTTGTGGAGGTTTGCTATTTGTTGAGGTTTTGTTAATAGTGATGGTTGTATTTTATTATTAGTTCAGAGGTTTTAGGAGTTAAGTGGTTCCAGGTAGATTTGTCAGAGTTGCATAAAGGGCATGGGTTTGTCAGATCTGAAACAGAGTTTATGTAAACGTAGAAAGGGTTTTTTCAGTCATTTTTCCGAATAATCATTTAATAATACAAAAGAGATAAATACTGTTCTGTAGGATGAGGCTTTCTATGTAATGGAACTATTGCATTTTTATGATGAAATTTTGTAAGCTAACCTCTTTAAAAATTTCAAATTTGTAAATAAATGTTTTGATTATGTAAACCTGACTGTTTTCTACCAGTCCTCATTAACCATTAACGAACCTATTACTCCTTAAATAATATCGCCCCTCCTTTTAGAGTCTGATTATTTCCTTATTTGGTTTTTTGATTTTATAATATTAATGTACTTATTTATACACATATTCCGTACAATTTCGTACAATATTCCGTATTAATGTACTTTTTTCCGAAGTAAAAGGTATATTCAAAGTAAAATAATATTCAGCTGCAAGTTGCCAGTTTCAAAAGTATTTGTAAGGGAAGTAAGTTGAGTTTTGAATTTATTCCATTCGCGTTTGTTTGTATATGCAGTCTTCCATGAATTATTTAGGGTTCGGTTCTTCACTTCTGTCAGTTGCAAAATTGTTAGAGATGACAAATAACTGGGATTAATATATTTATTGGATTTCAAAATGATGGATATAAGGTTTTCAAGATGGGTGCAGAATACTGTAGCGGTTTGGAAGTAAAGGTGTTTTTGAAGATAATAAATGGGGGCTACATTGAATTAGTGTTGGATCATGTAGTCCGGAGTGTACGCGTAGCTATAAAGTCTATGTATTTTCAACAGACACCATAAACATTGTTTTAAAGATACAATGTAGTGATCTATGGTATTAGGAGATTAAGATTACAATACAAGAAGACCTCAAAAATGCATTCATGTATTCTGCATAGAAACGCAGGCGTCTTAATCAAGCCCACGCAAGACTCATTGTAGTGTGCTTGAGATCGTTTTATGTCGAGTACGTGTATACCTAACTGCACTTGACTGGTATTTCTCAGACCCGCAATTTTAAGTTAAGTACAAAACTCAAACCTGGCATTTGCTTTAACTCAAGATGTCAAGTATATTTTACCATAAAGGGAAGGGCCTGAGTAATTAAACAAAGAGTTCTTGAGCAACCGACCTGCCGTTCACGTGTAAGAAAACAATTTCCCCAAAGTTTTATGGCAAACAATGTCGATTTTGATCCCGAGCAAAATAAATAACTATTTCTAATATGCAAAAAAACATAACAAAAAGACAACTCATAGTCTTTAAACCATCCATCACTCGTTCTCTCTATCTAATCTTACCTTGGCATCCATTATTTTATATTTTAAACGCAACCGCAAGTAAAAAAGAGGTAGTTTTTAATGTTGTTTTTGAAGAAAAAAAAACGGAAGCAAAACCTGTCGTTTTAATTTACAACTCATTTTTCAAAATCACTTAATTCGCTTCGTTAAGCTCGTCTCCGTCAATCTAAAAACAGGGCAAACATGATTTACCTATATATTTTAAAAAAATGAGTTTTTCGCCAAAAGGCTTGAATTGGAAAAAAATATCTCAAGAATGCATCAATGAATTTATGTATTTCATAAATATGAAAGATGCATTATAGTATTTATTATCTGGCGCAGTTTTTGCGCAAACCTATTTGGACTATACAAATATCTACAACTTTATTTAGAAAAATGCATTTGACGTACGTTAAAATTGCTTTAATTAGCATTTTGTGTCTGTTATATTATCCACATACTGTACCTACGTTTGCGAAACATGTGCCGACAAATTCTTTAAAAAACGTGCATGCAAAATTGTTCAAAAAGCATCTTATTTGTTTTTCAAATTTATTATGTAAATGTTTAGTATCAATATAGTGAGGTTAACTTTGCAAAATCTGGCAAAAATCCCAAATAAAAATTTGATTTCGAAACTGCGTTTTTTCTGTAAACGTAACAAAATTATCAAAAACAACGTGCAACGCATAAATAACAAAGCTGTTCAAAAACTGCTTCATTCATCGCATAATTTGTTAATGAAAGAACCAAGGATTATTTCTCAAACACGTTTTGCGTGTTAACTTCTCAACACGATACAATTCCAATCAAACAATGTTGCAAAATGGTATCTATCAATTATCTGTGATCGAAAAGTATCATTGATACTGTACTGTAAATTCGTAGTGCTCTTTCTGTTTGTTTAGAATTTATGTGAACTTGTTCCAAATATATCTTGTAATACAACAATGTCACAGGAACAAGTTCTGAAAAGTTAATGACCATCGTCTGTTCAATAAGCTGCGATGCTAATTTTGTTTTCAGAAACTGCGAAACTTTACAGATTAAGAGAGTGGTGAACTACCTCCACCAAGCCGTTTCCCATTGGCCTTCGTAAAGGATCTTGACTTTGAAACACGGATATGGAGTAATTATGCAGGAGGGATTAATTATGGAGATAAATAAACATGGCCACCGTGGCGCTGCTCAACCAAATGCGATCCTTCCTTGGGGCAGGCCTAAGAAAAGCTGCATATTTTATCACATCTAGTGAATGAACCCTGAAGAGCCGAGAATAACTTTGCAGGAAAAATGCCAACGAAATCTACTTCCGCAACTTCGCTCATTCGATGCGCTGGCATTTGCGCAACAACTTCCGTCACTTTTGAAGAGCTTTTCACATCGATGGCTATCTTTCAGCCGCGCATTATCAGCGATTGAATTTTCCTTAAAAACAATTTTTTTGCCTCATTTCTTGACACAACGAGACAATAGGGTTGCCGCACGTTTTTCGAGTCTCAAAACGTTCAAGAAAGATGCCAGATTAAGAGCTACAATGGAAATCCAGTGACAATGGAATTGTTAGAGCTCTGTTGAGACTGCAGCTCACCTATGGACAACAAGAAGGTTTGCACGAGCTAATAGCAATGCTAATGCCCACAAAATGACAACACAGGCTATTGTGTGACGATCATAATTTGATAAAATGAAGTTATTTATCTTGGCTGCGGCTCTACCCAATACGCACGTGGAGCCAGAAAACATGACAGTGGTTTCAAATGTTAAAATACTATTCAAACATGCTATCCAGTTTCTATTACGATTTCTGCTCTCCGTGTGGTTATGGAATACAAATTTCAATTTTTTCGCAAGTTGATCATAGTTATAGTTTCTACACTTTCACATACTAATTTGAATTTTTTTTTTATGACTATAAGGTGCCATCTTGGATTTTCACGCTTTCAATTCGGTCTTGCAATGACATGTTAAGTTGTTCTTTCCTGGAAGAATCAACACGGTTGTAAATTATTCTCGTTTATTTCAAGAATAACAATAAACAAGGAAATGACTCGAAAGCCTGCCACGCTAATGTGCTAAATGCTGTGCATTTTTTTGGTAATTATTTTCTCAATAACGTACATAGCAGATATATTTCCGAGTCTGAAGATAACGCTTAAAGATTTTTTTCTTTATAGAAACATTTTTAATAACTTCAAGAGATGTTCGGCGAGATATAACATCGCATTTCACTTGCGACATGTTGATTGCAGGTACCGGTTATTTATGTTTACTAATTCTGCACTGTAAAACCATTACACTGGTAAGAAAACTTATAGTTTCACTTTTTACAACCGACATACCGATTGCCCTCATTATCTTTAGTGTTTTCCAAGAACTGCCTCAAGGAGAAGATAAACGTAAAATGGCAACGATTTTGAAATACAACCTACTGTATGGGTTTCACAAATTGAATATATTTTGCGAGATCTTGTCCCGCATGCAGAATCATTTTACTTACATTTTAAAATTCGGGGACAGCCCCACTTATTTAAATAATACGCTGCAATTAAAACGATTTTCAATTCTGTTCATCACTGTTTTTGGAAGATTCGAGTAATGTGAATTGTAATTCATGTTACGTATTTTCTGTTTGCTTTAACAGTGCATATCTTCGAAAATGTTATTATCCATCTTAATACTTCGTGTAGTCGAATAAATATATTTTCTTATGCTTATCTTCTCTTGTTTATTTACAATAAAAAAGCAATTAAATGAGTAAACGACGTTATATACAAATTGTGCCTGATAAAATTACAAGGAAAACCAATCGAGGATTAGCATATTCGGATGTTGCGCTAAAACTATATACCCGTATGATTAAAATGTTTCATCATTGCAGATACTCAGCACAGGAGGGCATTAAAACAAACAAATTCGACACCTATATGTATATGTAAATTAATCGAAATGTTATCGATAAACTGGAAAGTAACCATTCCGGATCTGTATTCATGAAGACATGGACACAGATAGCTATTGACATTTTGCTCAAACTAAGTGCTGCTTTTTTTCTTTAATAAGAAATAGCAAAAAAATGTCCCTGCTTTTATCCGATGGAATACGAGTAGCCGAGTACATGCATAACTTTCCCAAGAATGTAGCGCTTGAATTGGGTTTGCCAAAAATGACTAACATAACTGCAATGAGGATGCCATCTTGACCACAAAAGTGCCTCTCCGAGAACCTTGTTGTCGTGAAACAACATTACAAAATTCGGCACTACATAAAATAAATTTTTGAGGACCAATTCAGAAGTTGAATGAACAAATTTACCCTGTAGTATGTAGATTTTATTTTGAAGAGCATATTTGCGGTTTAAGCAACGAACCAGTTACAGTAGTCACGCATGAGTTACTCAAACAAAAACATATAAAGAAACTCAGTACATTTAGATTTAGGAGTTATTCTAAAGCATTCATGCACGTTCATGAAGTTTACGTAAATCTAATGCGTTAAAAAATGCTACTAAGGCTTCACAGAGTTTGCGAAGAATTTCCATGGCTATCATTGTAACTTCAATGTTGACCAATTGGCCGTTCCAAAATTAGACCCACCCAAGGAGTCGCCGCCCCTTTAGGCTCGTTTAGAGACCGATTCCTTGGTTTTTGTTCCTTTGGTCGCCCAAGTTAATTGCGAGAACCCAGACGACTTTATTGCCGAAAACCGACGCAGGGCATCTATTAGACGCCCCGAGAACGTTTAATGAAGCCCTCGCACCTCATCAACCTCCGGGGTAACTGGCCCAATTATTTCAGGGTCAGTTTTGCTGTTTAAACCATCCCACCATCTACTGTAGCCAGAATGCTCCAAGAATGGCCACGCGCCCCCATGCCACCCAGGCCTCCTTCTGGCCCGAGCGTTTAATGGGTTAGGAAACGAGGTGCAAATCGAGCCAGCCAATGCAGATGCCTCCGGAACAGGTTGCATAAATTTTCGGTAAAGAGACCAACAATTTCGTCGAAAGGGTTGCACGACCCCGCCACAAAGTTCTCCCAGCTGACATGGGACACTTTTCCTCAATGAATCCCGATATCGCGTGCTATGAAAAATTGAGAGGCTCCCACAATGGGAAAGGGATCACGTTGATTCCTAAAGGCTGTGAACCCTCGCTAGGCATGGGACCCTGTGGCGTGAAGGACCTATAGTGTAATTCGCCGTTATTTTTTTTTGGACCAAAAACTCTGTAGGTTTGGGAATTCCATTGGGATATAAAGGCCAAACTTTATAATTTTTACCCTGTAGTTTTCATTTCTTTCCAACGAAATGTCAGTTGCATTTTGCACGATTTTTCAAGAGTAACTGGTATTTTGAACAAGTAAGACTTTTTTATGCTTTCTTTTACGACATTTTCACAATTCAAAAAAACGTGGCACCTAGAAATGTATGTCCTGCATATATGAACAACGCCACAAATGTGCAAATATTTGTTTGCGTATACATTAAAAAAACTTATTTTCACATCCTTCTCACCGTGATGTTAGTTTTTGTTTAAATATAAATGCTATATAAAGAACTAATCTATAAAAACCCAACTTCAAAATGGGTTTCACGTCCTGATAAATGAACGCAGAATTTCCCTACTCTCCAGAACGCTTCAGTAAGTAATTTTCAAATTCTTGGAAGGTCTCACGATTATGCAAAGCAATGACGATTAGTAAACTACTTAAAATCGCGATAAAAAGTAACATGCTGACAAAAACTGCACATCAATTGCCTTAATTCTGAGAAACTCGTGAAAGGATGAATATCAAAATTTTACCAGCTTAGCATAGCATGGGAACCATTGATGTATATCGGAGGTTTTAGTAATATTTGTACTGTACTTGTTTTAGTGACTGCTAAATACTTACGAAAAACATGTTTTGATTTCCTTATACTTAATCACGTAATGGTCATATCATCAAATGGTTATTAGATAGACATTTACACAACTTAAATTTTAATACAGCAACATAAATAAAACATCCATTTACATTAATTAACTATAATTATCGTAAATATTCCCAGCGATTCCATACCTGAACAAATATGATTTTCAAAAGCACGGATAATATTGTCGTACATTTGATATGCATGTATTTCCTAAGCAACATTCAGATCTAAATTAAGGATTTTATTTATTTGCACGTCTATAGACAAGCGACAATAAAACATTTGCTTCTCTAAAATGCCTCATTATCATGCACATTTAATTATGACTTGATAAATTCGTTAAATTAAGCAATAAAAATGGTTTTATGATTACTAATGACTTATGCGGCACTACGGAATGTTATAATGGACAGAAACAGCTATAAAAACGACTGAGCGATTGCGGCTACATCATAAGCATGTTCATTAAATTTGCATCAGAGAACATGATTCTTATTTAAACATCTAAACTTGTGCTTGCAAAATCAACGTTTTTGTAATTTCACCTGGCAAATTTTTCTTTTCTTGGGTAAAAACCCTGTCCAGTCATAAAATCTCAACATTCAACGCCATAAAATGAGGAATTGCTGAAGCACATAGGGAAAGTTTTGGTTAAATAATCCAAAACCTCAAAATAACATTTTGGATTTGTTTTTAAATTCCGCTGACATATGCAGGAATTCAAAAGTTATCGTTCTAGAGCTTTTATAGAGCTTAGCGAATTTTATGACTATGATAATTTTATCTTTTTATTTAACTTAAGCTTTGAAATTCTAGATAAAAGTCACTTCGGTGACCGAAAATGTGCTCATTAAACTACTGATGGAAATGGATTCTAATTTAATTTAAAATTATTTTTTTAGTAACACAGATAGTATATATTTGAGCATGACAGAATTTATTATATTTATGGCTGAAAATAGCACATTCACTTTTTTTATTTCCAATAATAATAATTATTTTTTTGCGCCTCTGCAAATACAATAAACGTGCCTGAAAGCAGAAGAGTCCTAATTGGTGGCGGATCCGTCAAAAATTGCACGTAGGGAGAGGGGACAATATAATAAACACAATTATACATGTATATTTTAACTGTACATCTTTATAAAATGTTCATTTGAGAACACATTCTTTTTAAGATTGTTGATCATGTTTGGGGAAACGTTAAAACGCGTTTCTTTTGTAGTTACAGGTTACACTTAAACAAAATGTTCAGAAAAGTTATTTTTCACAATAAATTTTAGACACTGCATGTATATCATGTTTACTGAATTACTTTTTCAACAGTGTTAGAAAGCAGATTTTTGTTGTTGCTAGATTAAAGTTTTAATTATCTTCTCAACAATGCTAACCAATGGATTGAGACACTGCTATAGTACATATTTAACGCTAAAAAGCTAAGTACGATTGTTAAAGTTACAAGTCTTGATAAATTCATTAAAATTTGTTATCACGAGAAACACGTAGGAGACAGATAATCACTTTACTACCAATTTTTTATACTTAAATTTCTTCAGTTTTTTTTAAACATCTAGAACGATTATGAAATGAAATGAAATGCAATCCAAAATATTGGAAGGTTTCTACCCTATAATTTATGTATATTTAGGGTTGTTCGAATAACGTCATCGGCGGAGCTATTAAAAAACAAAGTGAAGGTTGATTCTGAACCCACAAAATGATCGTCACCATGTTTGGAGCAACTCAAAATGACAGGTTTGGGTGATAACGATTTTATCCGCTGCTCGAAAATCGTTTCCTCGTTGTAAAATTGGACTAGGGGATTAAAATGAATCCAAAACAAAAATAATCGATCAACAAAAACAATAGAAAACAAGTTAGAGAACTGGCTTTTTCATTTGTGGAACACAGGGATTAAGCCTACAGCAGATAGCAAAAAAAATTATAAATTCGTAGTGATGCATTTAAATAACTTTGAAAACATTTGCATTCCAATTTCTCCTCTTTTTTTCTATCTTACTGATTTAAATCCATTCTATTATAAAAATTCTTTAAATGCCTGCAAGTAAATCTATAATAACTCGGCATTTAATAATTCTTAAAGTCGCGTATTACCATGAACACGTGTGAACTAATTTGGACACAAGTCACGCTTAGAACACACCAGATATGATTTTGAAAGAAATAGCAAACAAACTAGGACAGAATCGTTAAAAAAAGGTCGGTAAACAGGTGCCATAATGTCCCCCATATACTCCGTCCAATCTCAATGCTATATGATGTCAAATTTCAATCAAATTAACGTTCGATTGACATTTAACATGGCGTCAACATTTAATTTGACACCTATTTCAGTCCATTCGATCTTAACGTTAGTTATTATACGGTGGCGTTATATGTTAACCCCGTATATAAATGACGTAATTTGTGGGCACTGCTGTTTAAAGGTCGTTATAATGTAACGTGCTTTGATGAAATTCTCTAAACAGGTCATTAAACTGTTACCACTAAACGACGTCTTTATGGGATATTACTTTTTTAATCGGAGGTACGACCTCCAATTACAAAATTAATTATTAAACCAGCGTCTGTTAGGTCTGTCTAGCACTGCTTAAGAAACGCTTTAAGAAGAAAACGTTCAGTTTTAGCTTAGCATGACTCAACTTCACATCTCTTTTGAGGTGAATCTTGTCACTGAGATTCGATCGTTTTCGGCGAATAAACGAGCAAGTAGTTCTGAGGGCGAGAATCTGGTCTACTTAAATTAAAACTTATCCATATAAGGGATGATCTCTCGCAGCGCCATCATCAAAGCTATTACGCACAAAACGCGTCAAGACTCCAACAGCAGAGGACATTTTTATGGCAAAATCCCCACCCTGGATGCGAAAAAGGAGTTTTAAATGGAAAGTTTTCGTGGGACGTTTGATGGTGCAGAAAAGGGTTTTGATTAATGAGGCGATGGTTGCAACGTCTGCGCGAAATCAAAATAACAATCTCGCTGCATTACCATAAGTAGTTCCGGTTAAAACCCGGCTTTAAGGACGGGGCTGCACGCACGAGTTCGTGTCCTGCCTATTTTTTTACCCCAAAAACCTCATGAAATTTCCGAAAATTCCTCCGAGGAGGCGGGGCGGCTCCCACGCAGTGGCCGAGGCTTGAATACCAAACCCGGTGAAAAAGAAACAATTCAGACAACCTGATTAACATGGCCACGAAAGCATCTTGTAAGCAGGTTGATTTTTTTGAATATTGCATCTTTTAGGCCAGGGACCCAGGGTTCGCTATATAAACATTCTAATGGGATCAGTGTGGGTGGTGGGGGGAGAAATTTGTGAGGGTTTTCGCCCCAAAAAATGATTCAAAAACGTTGATAACATGAGACTTGTGTGAGCTGGGTTTTTTGGGTATCTACTAATTTTAGGAAGAGGTTTCTAAGAAAATGCTCCATGAAAGCTGTTATTTCTGATTTACGAAAGTGGCTTTCGAAATCATGTCACCTTCGGCGTTTTTGGTATTATTACAACTTCTGGAATTGAAATCAGCATTGTGCACTAAAATGCATTATTTATGATATTGTTTTCTCGAAATGAATTGTGCCCTCAACCAGTTATTCGCTTCATTATTAACAACTCTTAGAAGGTTTTATGGAAAATTCACACAAAATCAATTATTTCTGGTAACATTTTTTAAATTCACACAAAACCAACTATTTCTGGTAACGTTTTCAATAATTTTAATGCGAAGAATTATCCATCATTGTTATGATAGTTTTTTTTTTATAAAAGTCTTGTCAAATGCCTTTTCTTAATGATTCAGTGAACACACAGCAGAAAACAAGAACTAAAATATAAAATTGTTTTTTTTCTGCCACCTTTCTTCAATATAGTTAAAAACAAGGCCTTAATGACAGAACGTTTAAGAAGCACTGGTCTAAACGATCCGCAGTGATTGCTTGTGGTTAAACGCACTCAAGAAAACAAGAAAAACGGAATGCAAAAAAAATATTTTGGTCCGTCAGAAAATACCCGCCCTTCAAAACCACATTTTGCACACGTTTTTAAAGAAGAAAAAAAAGCGAAAACTCTGCGAGATGAAAGAATCTAGAGCGACGAGTGAGAGTGAAATTTCCACGAAAGCCAACTCATATTTGGCAAAACCATTAGCGTGCTCAAGCAAACTACATTCATCAGGTGAGAACCGAGCTAGGGTTTAATGTATCCTTTATGATACCATCCGTGGGCGAGTTTGTCCTTGCCCGATTAAGTCAAGCCAGTGTGTCGAAGGGAATACAAATTGCTTTTTAAAACCTCTGAAGTGGAATTCGCAGCATGACGAGCACTTTCACAGGGATGCGTCGGTCACCTTATTCAAATTTGCAAAGAACCACACAGACAGAGTAGTCAAAATATATCGAGGATATCAACGGGACGCCACAGTTTTAGGCAATGAAGTATAAACATCGAAAGTGTAACTGAATTTTTACTGTGGTGGATACTGTATGGTATTGGAAAAGAAATAATTCTTATTGCTCGAAAAATGACATGAATTTTCTTATAGTTTTGGTGAATTGATGCATGTTTTTCGAAAACAAGTGGGAAACGTCTGACTACTTCAGTAATCAATTTGGAATAATTTCCATTTTTTCCAAATTGTTAAATATTTTCCAGAATAGTTACATGGCAAAGCATCCAAGTGCACGTGCATAACTTCACGTGCTGGTTGAACGTGGGAGCAAACTGGAATGAGGAAGATGACTCCTACGTTCTCAATAAACAACAACTTGTTAAATAATTTTGGGCCATCTTTCGTATCTTTAGTTCAGTTCTTCAACCTTTTGCCGCCTACACAAGACGGCACGTTTATTGCGCCATCTAGTAGAAAGAAAGGTATTCTCGATCACACATATGCACAGATCATCGCTAGATGGCGCTAGTTAATTGATCTCATCAATCAATCTTCAGGGATGCATTATGATGTTACAGTGTATTTTTTTAAAAAAAATTATAGGATTAAAAAATAACAGAAATGACAACGCATAGTGTTGAATTATAAACCTAAATTGCTAAGAAACCAAAAAAATACATAAAATCGAGATACCATTTCAGGAAAGGTTTTTACAATGCACTTGCAGAAAAGCTTGTATTTCGTAAACGATAAATATCCTAGTTTTATATGAAGAAGATAATTATAAGAAAAAAATACTCCTAATCAAAAATACCTTAAAATTCCATAATTTGAATTTCCACTGACCAATTCCACATGGAAAAAAACACATTTTGAAATAATAATCACTTCAACCAGCATTGCTGTTGCCGCAGTGATGTGTGGTGCAGATGTTGGAAATTGCATAGTTATATATATATATATATTACTACGTTTACATGCACAGCATGTCCAAAGCAGCAGTTTAAAGCAGTCCTAACGTGAAGCATTTCAATCAAATTATGGCGTGAGTTTACATGACAAGACTGAAAAGTGTGCCATCTAGTGCTGAAATATGGCAAAAACCTCATAATCCTCTTCTTTGAAACTGGCAATACGGTCTTTGGGTGTGTGGTCTATTTGGGTATGTTAAAACCCGATTCGGCCTTGTGCGTACGAGATTGCCTCTGCAAATCGTTAAGTGCAAGTCACGAAATCAGCCTGAATATGGTTTTATATGTTTAATACCCAAAATGCAGGAAACAGGAAATGACGGGTGATTCCATTAAACTATGCATGAGCAGTTTACTTGGCATATTTGGATCAATCTGAAGTACTACTTTGGTTCAAACAGCCCCCTCGCGGAGGGCTTAATCAAGATAGTTTAGCTAAAATAAATCACAAGGTGAGGTGTTTACATACCTACTTTGACTCGCGACAAAATACTTTAAACTGTGCATGTAAACGTAGTGTTTGATTCAGCTAAAATAATTCTATTCATCACCTTCTAAAGCATGAAACAAAACAGTTGACAACCCAAAATACAGGCATATTTTAAACAAACGTTTTAAAACATATTTTAAGTTTTTTTCTATAAATATGTTATATTTTATAAATTTTGACAATTGAACACATTCGTTTTCGATAAAAGGATTCATTTTTTCAATTTCTTAAAAAACTTATTATACTGGTGTAAAACCTGAGTTGGTCTGGTGTTCTTAAACACATTTTAATTGCCTGATTTGTTATAAGAAGTGTACAAAAAAAAGAAAGTTTATTCTCCAACCTGGACGCCGTGATTCCCATCGGAGAGCAGGTGAAGTTCTACAAATACTGCCACAGCATATGGTGGTGAGATATTATCCCAAATCCCCAAAGCTGACAAAAATGCGATCACACTGGTATCGTGCTGTAAATTAAATGCAAAATATTGGTTTTGCGAAAGAAAATGTTTGTAATTTCTGAATGAAATTGACGTCTTACGGTGGAAAACACGAATGCCTTGCGCCGATCAATTACCCCATTGATTTTTCGATTCATGTTGTCGATCATATGACCTAGTAATGGTCCTGAAATGACACAATACTGTAGTAAAATGCGTTATTCAGTCATTTAATTGCAAACTAGAGACATTTTAACCTTAATAACATTTAAAAAGGAAACGATAAATGATTTACACTATTTAATCTAAATTAAAGGCCTCTTCGATGAATCTCTTGTGTGCAACAAGAAGATTACAAAAGAAAACGTTAAAAATAGCCTAGTCTCCTAGTCTTCATTGATTAAAGGGTTCTTCGAAGGATGTTTTTGTGCAATACGGCCACCGTTAGGGCAGTGCATAAGAGGAATGATTTTTAGCAAAACTATTTTTGTAATCCCCTTTTTATAATTAATAATTAATATAGTTTATAATTTTAGTATATAATTTATAACTAATAGCTAAAAATGTCATCTTCCTAATTTCTAAAGAAATTGCAAAAAAAATACTGGTATTCCGAACTATTTATGATTTAAAGATTACTGAAAAAAAAACCGTTGCCTACGGCGTTTCCATAATATTTATTTTGAAAACGTTTACGAAAATGTGTAAGCTAAAATCCATAATATTGGAATCTAGTTTTCTAACAAACATTGCCTGCGGTGATAATTTAAATTATGAACAAAGTGTACATATTATGTCTCACGTGTAGTATATTTTCAAAAATATTTGTATGCAAATGTTAGCATAAATCCATAATTGGAGATTGAGTTTATTACAAAAAATTATACCTACCGCGTTTCTATTACTTTTAAAATTAAATGGAATAAATCCATTTAAAGTTTTGTGGTGTGAGGAGAGACGGTGAAAACCTATAACCGGCGACAAATTCGAGCGTCCAGTAAGTCACTAACGACTTCATCCCGTAGCATAAATTGCTTCAAAAGGTCAAATTTTATAAGCCATCCTCATTTTTATCTAATGCCTGTATAACCACCTGTTAACATTAACGTACAACACTGATGGGAAATGACAAACTATACTGTAAAACTTATTTTCGGAACAGTGCAGAAAATAGTTTGCTCAAATAGTGCTGAAAAGAAAGTGTCAAATTCGAAACACCAAATACACAGCAAAATAAACTTGCCTCCTGTCATTCTTGCCATCTGGGGAAGACCATATTCGTAATAAAATCTTACAGCCTGCAGGTGTACCATCTGGTCCCACACAGGACCGACCCAGCTGGGAATGGACAGATTGTGACTCATCTAATAAATATGAATACTTTTCAGTTTACAAAGATATGGTCACGGAAAATGACTTTAAGTAAACACATCACTTTTTGAAATATATTAATTCAAATTTGAATATTGCATTGTGTTTAGCTTTGTTTCTGGCATTCGTACAGTGTGCGAATCTTGGCAGAAATCAAAGTTTAATATCTGTTTAGTGATTACTGGTAATTGGTAATAAGTAATTGTTTGAGTTATGTGTGTAGATACGAATCGCTCTTGTTCGCCGCTTCCACACATCAATTAAGGACTTTCCTTAAAACACGTTTGGTTTTAATATAAAACTGTAGTGGGTCATGATGATAATAAATTTAGTGCAAAAGTGATCTGCTAGAAAATGCGAAAATACTAATGGAACCTTCTGCGAGTTCATATTTTCCAGAGGGACTGTGGTTTATTTAAAAATGAGAAATCCATTTGTTCGGGATGAAATGATAGGAAATTAAATTTAATGTGATTAAAAATGCGTTCAATAAACTCTGAAGTTATTTTCAATCGCTTTGCGGATAGTACTAATAAATACACTTACATCGCAAAGTAAAGCTTCAGTAATACTGCCCAAGGAAAATATGTCCGTGACGTTGTATTGGGTTTCCTTGGTCACTAAGGCAAAAAGATCCTTCCGGAAAAATAGATAAATTCGCACATTTTTAATTACGGTACGTTATTCTAAAGATAATGTTACTTTTGCTACACTCAGAAGAAGTTATACCTCGTTTTCAGCGTTGATTTCTTGAACAGGTGGCGACGCCTTTACTGCATCGAGCATAACTTCGTATTTTGGGCAGTATGCAAAGGTGTCAATAATCTGAAAGAAAACAATACAAAAAAATATGTTCTTTGTATCATTATGTGAGCTACGTACAACTACAGAGTTTTGAATGTGACTTCCTCGTGATTTTACAAAGCTGCTTTCAGTCAAATGCTGGGACTGGATCTCTTTAAACGTTCAAATCAGTATTCTACAGGCAGCATAAAGATGCCGTCTGCGAGAAGATAAATATTCTTCATGCTTCAAACATACAAAAAACAGTTTAAAGATTGGGACTTATTTTGCAACTTTAGTCTTTCCAAAATAGTTCAAATTTTCCAAAAAATTATATTGGAAGAAGAAATATTGATACAAACTGGTCGAAATGCAAATTCAAGCTGCACAAAAGATGAGAATTAAACAGTCGTTCATTAAAATAATTTTAACATTTTTCCACCAGTCATTTTGCTGACAATTTTTTATGGTACGATGTACGAATAAATGTGCTTTATGATGTCAGCGTTTTCGTATCTAACTAGTGTTGTGTTTCACTTGATCCCGCTGTTCATAAATTTTATTTTGAATTCTGTAATTTAAACCTATGCATTCTTGTTTGATAGATGCGTATTACAACCATTCCTATAAGAAATCCGAGGTATGCTACTTTGTGGAGCAATATGTAATAGTTTATTATAAAAATATGACAGCATGGATCAACATTTATATGAATAATGTTCTTTGAGATTCTTACAGTCATTAGCAAAAATATTACTAAAATATTTTTTCATCTACAAATTTATTGATTTATAAAATTAATGATCTGCATAAACTATGGTATCGTTGGGATTGTCTTCAGGAATTATGTTTGGAAATGAGTACGCACGTAATCGATGGCTTCCGGCTGGGTGTGGACCGGAATGGGCTGCCATGGAAGTCCTGACTGCCAAACTTGACCATCAACTGGCGGATACAGCCCAGCGAGGTTACTAAGTGCACTCATGAGAGTCCTGTCGACATCAGTGCTGTTTATCAGAATGTCTTCATTGTTGTAGGAAGTGTTCAGAAACCCTGTATAGCGCTGCCTGATGTATTGACCCAAAGCAAAGTGCTGCTGCTTGCCAAGCTGAAAAAGACATCACATCTGCAAATGATATTTTATACAAATGCTTTAACTGAAGAATTCATATGGCTTTTGATATCTTTAAGTTAAATTGTAACGCCTTTCATAGAAAATGTTTGCAAATATGTCTCAGTGTTTACGATTTGAGAGATTTGATAAAAATACAACTTTGTGATTTTGGATCGCACACTAGAATATTTGTATATTTTGACATGCTTCTAACAATTAGCCATATTTGCATGCAGATTACTCATCATATTGTTAAAAATTTAATTCAATTCGATCACATTCAAATTTTCGTAGTAATGCATTAAAAACGTTTATCAAAACATTTTAAACTAGTGCACTTTTTGCAAATGCATTGCCTAAGCACATTTCTGTAATAAGAAGTGCGTTTATAACTGTGTCCCAGATTCCTTTTTTTAATATAAGATCTGAATTTATTGCTGAATCAAACTACATTTGTGAGTTGCCCAAGTCCATCAGTCCAGTAATCATTGTTGACATCAGTAGGAAAGATATAGTTTGGTGAACGATCCCCATGGCGATATATCTGCAATAGATTGAAATGAACTTATAAACTTAAACTTTGAAGTCATCTCTCATTTGAACTTTTTACGATGTTATATAATATGGCTGTTTAGTGTTGCAGAGTGCATTCAACCGTTTTGATGATTTTCTTCAACGCAATGTAACTTAATTCTTGAAGATTTTCTAGTAATTCGAAATTAATTTGAAATGCATCAAAGATATAAAACTCAATGCTGAAAATCTGTTGTACAAGTTAAGCGACATTTTTTGTGTTGCTTCCTTAAAATGCTTTGTTTGCAAGTTTTTATTGACATAAGTGACTTGAAATTTTTGAATTTTATTCATTGGAAAAAAAGACTTTCGAAACTTCAGCAATTTATGGAAACCAGTAAAAATGTTTATAGTACTCATTACAAACCTGAGGGCCATGTCATATTGTTTTTACAAAACTTCAAACAATTTCAGTATCATACTTAAATTTCAATAAAAGTGTGAATAAATTTAATATTGCACAATATGACTGATGTTCTTAATTTCATCATGCACAGTAACTGACACAGGTTAAAATTTAAAATTTACATTTTTGAAGCAACAATATCGATTTTTAATGTGAAATTAATTTTATGTACGTTTAATTTAATACTAGAAAAAGGCTCGCTACATGCGTCATTTTTGTAGGTCTGAGGCGCACTGGGTTCGGGCATTTTAATGTCGATGTATATGTGAGAGGTGAGTGTGATTGCACCAATTCGGTCCAATCGGGGTAATCTCAGATGGTCTGTCCAATCAATGATATCTGTCACGTATTAAAATCAAGATTTTATTTCTCTGAAGTCCATCAGATGCGAAAATGACGTACATGCATGCCTGAACTCAGAAACGTCATCCGGGGCGACATTCATGTCGTTCCTATAAAGTGCTTTAAAGTCAACTATTCAGAAGAGGTTGGAACCGTAAGAGCCAGTTTCCAAGAGTCATGAATATGTCTGCCCAGCATATGCATGTATAACTAGCGTCCAGCTCGAATCTTTCAAAAGGACCCAGTTTAAAGCTAAAAATACACGCATAGATGCGCATGTTTGAATTTGGCGCCATTTTCTAGAATAATTTGGTTAATGGTAGCGTAGTCTGCGTAGATACATGTTACGTACCCCTTCTTTATTTTTTACTCTCCCTTGTAACCAAGTGAGCCAACAGCCCAAACCCCTACCCTTAAATATTAGCAAACTATTTATATATTACCTAACAAAATATTGCCTCATTTAAAAAATTAATTTAATCATGTACAAAATGGGACAGTATTTTGAATTCTGTATTTTTAGGCTAACTGCTTGTTCTTTAAAGTATATATTAGATAAGTGTGCCAATGAATTCTAAATTCCTACGATGTGGATGTTAATTTTACGAGAAAACTTATAAAAATCATAATACATTTCCTCCAAATGGAGACGTATTTTATTTTTCTATGGAATTTGAATGCTTGAAATGTTGAATTTTTTTGCGCTTAAATCGGAATACATTAGCACATAATTTTATATTTTTTTTAAAATTATACACGCACACACTTAACATTTCGCCTGGAACAACTGGTCAATTAGAAATTTAGGAAATTATTATAATACACAAGATGGCATCAGCAAAGTCAAATTTGGAAAAAAAGCTTAATCCTAAAATAAGAATAACTTAATATTAGGGTCGAAATGTTTCTTAATTAAATAGCCATACTTTGTGTGGAACAAATTTTACAACTGTAAATCTGGGGTCGTGAAAAAATTTAAAAATTTACTTCCATGACTTTCCTGACCTCTGTAGCATACATACAAAGACATAAAGGAAATATTTATTAATAACAAAGGTCAATTTCAGACTGCGTTTTTGTACAGTAAATCATTTTAAGAACATAAGACGACGAACATTTTTCTAAAATGTAATTAGTTAATCATGGATTTGTATATTTTTTTCCTTAGAAACTAAACGTTCTTCACTATGAATTTTGTTTGTTAATGAAATTTATTTTTGATGAAAGTTATGATAAATTATGTGTAGAAATTCAATTACTGCAAATAATTTCACTTTATTATTTTATTTTCATTTTGATTTCAATTGTACACATCGTTATCAATTCTGAAACGAGTGATTCCTAATGGGATCCAAAACAAATGATGATAAATTTTTGTGAATATGATAATACGACAACCTACTTACAATTTGCACAAGCTCCAGGGAATTGTCCGCTGTTAGTGCGCATGGCGCTGAGAATACAATTAGAGAAATTACAGCAATCCAGTTGATAAAATTCATAGCGAATCTGTGGAGTTTCATAATTGGCTAAGCAAATCTTGGTAATGTAGCGATGTGCTAGACATTAGACACTAAGCCCAATGTGTATCTTGTTCAATCAGATGAAAGCTGATACCAATTTATTTCTAGAACTGGAGAATTGACGCGACGCGTCGTATCATTACACACGTGTTCATTTTGATAGGCCGTAAAGGTCACCGGAATTTCCACGGTTGTTTTAGGAGTTGCGCAATTCGTGTTTCTTTATGTAGGCAATACTATTTATCAAGGGTCAGCCCATAAATTACGTTTCGCTGAAGTGGGTGTCTACGTCTTGTTACAAAGAATTGCATGTAGATTGGGTTGTTTTTCTTGACACTCAGCTGTAACATTTTAATTTTAAGTTCATTTCTGGAAGTATTTTAAAACCATTGCATTTATTCACTTTATACAACCTTTATTCTATTAAATATTAAATCAGTTGTTGTATTTATTTAATAAAAATACAGACCAAAACCGTAGATGATCAAAGATTACATACATTATTAATGACCTGGTCTTTTCCAAAAAACAATTGCTTTTACCATTCACTTCGTTACTAATATTTCTAAAACATGTCATTGCACATTTTTCTGACCGTATGTTCGCCTACTGAGTTCAATAGCCATTTCTTTTGGAGACTTTTACGGTTTCTATATGATGCATTCTATATATGAGGGTTCTACAGTGCCTTTCTAATTCCTTTGCACTATGAAGTTGACTAGAGATTTCTGATAAAAATTGGTAGGAGAAATCATTGAACTGCTGTCCTTGATCAAACTGCACACACAATATGTGGTTTATTCAGAATGTAATGACGTGAAACCTAACATTTCTTATCTCCGAGATTTCTTTTAAAGTAATATCTCTATGCTTTTTAACGATCTACAAACTGTGATAAACATGATATATTTAGCATTGCTGCACGAATATGTCTTTAAATATGTAAAACTTATAATAATATGTTATAAATAATAGTTTATATGATTTTTTTCCTAAAATGTCTATATTTTTCAATGTAAACTTCCCACCATTATATTTGAAGTTAAATACACGTCATTTTTGGGGCATTCTACAATTTACATGCTTTTCAGGTGTATTTGCAACAGCGTTTTATGTTAGTTTAAGAAATCAAATACATTAGTTTTATACACGCTCGATTGCATTTTGCACAAATGGAATGAAAGTCTTAAAATTTTTAAAAACATTGTAAATATTTTTCAAGTAGAATTTTTATCAAGTAAAAATTGGAAATAAATCGCTACAAATGTCTAGGACTTCAACACGAATGGTGAATGAAATGTCTGCTCTTTAACTGTAACAGCTGTAGCATACCAAGTTTGTCTTTATTCAAAATAATTCACTTGTTATGATGGTACATTGATTGTAACGTTGACATCGTGATTATGCAAATTGTTTTCATAATTAAGTAAGACTTTGATTTTATAGTTGCATACTATTAAAGTGTTAAAACGTCTTTCTATAGTGACTTGTGAGAGATATCAAAAGGAATTGATAAGAAAACGAGACGTTAAGAACGTTTATGTGGTTTCCTTTCTTTTACATTAACGAATATGCATTAATTACTGATCTAACATGTGCATTTCTTCAATTAAGTAACATTCCTTGGCAATATCTTCTGGTACCTGACTTTGAGTCAGGGCAACAAAATCGTCAATAAGGCATGGCGATCCACAGTTAGGAATAGATAGCACGTACGGGTTAACTGTAGTATCGTTCCTATAAAATATCTGAAATAAAATACAAACATTTGCCGTTATTGTTGTATTTGTTTTTAAGTAAAAACGTATTGTTATAGAATTTTAAAATCCTGCGTAAAGTTCACTGTCACATACCCATAAATTCCACTATCTACTGTCTGTATCTTTAGTTGCAATTTTTAAACAATTCAGGAACATACATGTAGTCCGGATGTTTTTATAGAAAATGACGTGTTGGTTTTTGTCCAATCAGATTTTCCTATAATTTACAGTGTCAGGTCTTCACGACAGAAAACCTTAGTAGCACTGGTCGAGAAAGTATGCATCTTTGCATTTTGACCCTCCCCTCTCTTTCCCCTCTAAAAAATACAATATTTATATAATTTGAAAATATAATACTAAGCCCTCGTCACTAGGCCAGTTCGTCATAATAATGGATTAGGAGCTTGGAATTCCTGTGGTTATTGGAATTGGTTAAATAGTTTTCCGGAATTTTCTCATTTTTAATAGTTTGAAATATTGATGAAATGCTGGATAAATTCTTGCAAAACTCTTCTTGGAGAAATTAATTACCTATTAGTAATTTATACTTAACTATGATATGCCGTTAATTATATATCTTACTTCAACGCTATATTGTTCATCGCTGAGTTTGTGTAATTCCACAAAAACTGCACTAGCCAGAGGTGGACATATCATGTTCCACACATTTAATGATGCTAGGAGAGCCATCACTTTTGAGTCATGCTATTAATGAAACATTGTTTAGTTCAATGCATTTTTGAACTTAGCTTTTAGATTATTTATCTTTTGAGACAACTTACTGATGAAAACACATACGCTTTCTGTACTTCATTATTGCCTTCTATCTTAGACTTCATATTCTCAATCATATGTCCTACAAGTGGTCCTTTTTAAATAAAGATAATACATGAAATATACAAGCTTGTAGTATCAATTATGGGCATGTATAATGCATAATGTATTTTAAACTAAATGCTAACTTAATTTCCAATATGTAATTGTGACAATATCCTTAATGAGTACATCGTTAACACAACACGGGCCTGTAGCTATCAATAATGTTAGTTATTGAATTGCATGTGATGAAATTGTCATCACAAATCACATAACAAAATTAAGCTTTGCTCACATAGTCTAATTTCTAAATCAGTTTACTATAATACCTGCATTTATTTGCATTAATAGAAAATTTCTACATAAAAAGGTATAGTTGCAAAAAAATAAATGGGGCAGATGTTATTGTAAAAAAGGTTCCACATTATGCACTTAGAATCAAGAAATTATACCTACATGCAATTAAATAAATCGAAAGTTATCATCACATACCACCAGAAAGGCGGGATAAATCCGGAAGGCCGTATTCAAAGTAGAATCGTATGTTAAATAAATATTCCATTTGATCCCATAATGGCTCCGCCCAATAAGGTAAAGTGAGATTGTGTATTTTCTGAAATAAACGCATGCGTTACTTAATCACTTAAAACAATGCTAATAGGAATCATAGCAGTTTACGTTTGTGTTCCTAAAAATATTATCTACCAGACAAGGTTTTCGATCAATTCAACCTTACTTTTTATATTTAATTTGGTATTATTCTGTTTTTTCATCATTTTATGAAGTTGTCAAATAAACGGTCTACGCCCGACTTTTTAAACGATGCATCGTTTTGGATAGTTGCTATGACGTTTTCGTAAGATGCATTCGTAAGATAAGTTATCGATTGTCAAGTTGTCAAGTTCACCTGCATGGGTTTCGGCAGTTAACTAATTTCAGTTTGAGTAGCGACTTTACGGTCACCGTCACTTTGTGAAAATTATGAATCAAAATTTAAATGTAGATGACCAAGCAATTTGGAAAACGTTTGTCAATTCAGGTCGTACATCACAAAGCAGGGTGTCGAATATGTCGTTGATGGAAAATAGGTCCTTAACATAGGTCCCTGTGACGTTAGTTAAATATTCGAACAGCTCCTATGTAAATGACAGAGAGGGAAAAATCGCAGATTAAAACTAATAATTATCTTTGATATTACGAATGTTAGCATCTAAGTAAGATATGTTTTAATTACCGCATTTTCTTCATTAATCTGCTTTACCAGTGGATCATGCTGTTTGACATTGTCAAAGATCCAAGCATCTTTTGGGCAATCAGGATCTGGCTCAACTATCTGCAATGCATTAGCAATAATGTTTTACGTAATACAACAAATTTTTTAAATGGATACACTATCAAACTTAAAAATTTTCTTGATGAGGCAATATACATTATACACTACAGAATTATACTGAGGATAATTTCCATTTTCGCAAACTTACATAATCAATACTTGTGGGCCGGGTGTGAACAGGAATGGGTTGCCAGGCAATGTCTTCATCCCAGATTTGATCCCCCACAGGCGGGTACAATCCAGCCAGATTACAGTAGGCACTCATGAGGGTTCGGTCCACATCAGTACTTCGAATGAAAAATTCGTTGTGATCATAGCGCTCGCTTAAAAATCCAGAATATCGTTGTCTGATGTATCGACCCAGTTCGAGGTGTTGCTGCTTCCCAAACTGAAAAACGAATGCAAGATTTTAGGTGTACACATGTAGCAAGATAATGGAGCTTGGAGTTGATGTAGTTTGTTCCTAAATGTTGACACTTACATTGACAATTACTACGCATTTTCACGAAATATTTCATATACATCGGTTTTAAAATTAGATAAATAAAAAAGTGAAAATACTTTTTATTATAAAAAATTATAACTTTATATCCATACATATATAACTATCATAAAATATTATATAAAATATTATAACTTTATATACATAAATATATAACTATCATAAAACTATGGAATGCTCTTTTCAGCATTGTTTAACGTATACACACTTATATCATGATCATGTGTGTAGTTTGGTTAATCTTTGAGTATAGTAATGTAAACATTTTAATCGAAATGATTTAACTAATTTTATCATTGCCTATATGTAATGGTGAAATCTGTAACATTTGTTTAGCATCATGCTGAGAGCTTGATTTGGCCGGGCAATGATATTTACACAAGAAAATGGTGCTTTTGTTTTTTTTATTCCATTTTTATTCCATGTCAGTGAACATACGCACATTCGTCAGTTTACCATATCCATCAGTCCAAAATCCTTTATTGACGTCTGTTGGAAATGGATTTAATGGAGAGCGATCGCCATGTCGATACACCTGTGAAAATATAATGTAATAATTGTTAGTACTTTTTTCTAGCAAATTAGTACTCATTGTTAAATGATAGTGAAAGTGTGATGGTTGTTATTTGTTTAGACCTTGAAAGTTTCTTTACTGAATTTTTCCAAATGTGTTATCAGCAACAGAGATTGTCAAACAAAACGTTTAGTTGAAATACTTTCCTCAAAATAATAATCAGTTAATCTTACCTAAATATTTTTGTCAAAAATTTCTGAATTATGCCTACATTTCCATTTCACTGGCAAACTCTGAATATACATGGTTTAAGCATAAACATACTATTTTATTTAACCTTTTTATTATGAAAAACGTAATTATCTCTGGTACCACATTTTAGGGTTTTTTCTATATTTCTAGTTATGTTATGTTCTAGTTATGTTATAGTTAATCATCCAGATATTCTTAAAATTAGAGAGCACTTTGTAAATGGAATTTTGACAGGTTTGTCTCACATTTCTGATAATTTTTACACGTAGTTTCACTTGTCATACAATACCAAACAACAATGCCATCAACATATCCATGTATTCTCAAAACCATAATTCATTCGCTCTATAATCAATAATTACTTACAATTACTTTAATATGGTCTTAATAATTGGCATATAATTTTAACGTTGACGAAAATTTTTACGTGCATACAATGTGATAAATTTACTTACAATTTGCACCAGTTGCAGTGTTTCAGGTGCGCTTGCTAAATATTTTATTAATATAAGAATCAAGACTAGGATTGTGGTAAGATTGTATGCCATGTTGAATGAGCCAGGCAAGTTGGATAAATACATCGATACACAGGATATCAAGCACTGTAATCAATTTTAATGATATTAATTGATAATATCTATTATTAAATCGATGTATTTTTATCAGTCATTTTGACATTGAGTTAGATAGTAAATGGAGGACTTTTCATATTGTAATTGCTTTGTTGTTTCTTAACGTTCGTTTATTTTTGTCTTTGTTCGTATAAGTTTGAACTCTATTCCAAAAACTCGTAGACCTTGACAAACTTTCAAACAACTTGCTTAGTAATAATAAGTAATCTTAATTGAATTTGATTCTCAGTTTCATACTGAGTTCTATACTGTCAGTTTTATGTAATTCAACACAACTCAATACGTTAATCACTGTTAATCTTAGAAACTTATGTGTTGTTAACAAATAATTATTTTTCAATTGGAATAATTTTGTTGCATTCTTAGATTATTTGGACATAAGCTCATATACAATCAACCGTTTAATACGCAGGCATAATGTATCAACATGTAAAGCTAATTATATTTTGTGAACGTTTTTATTAACTCTTATTTATCCTTATAAGTACAATATGTTTGCTTGAGCATTGACAATGTCTAAGCATTAGTTTAAAATTTGATGAAATTTTCAATACTAAATAGGTTGATCATGAATATGGGTCATCTATCAAAATGCACTCTTTTGCGATGTCGTCTGGTATGCTGGCTTGTATAAGTCTTATAAAGTCATCAACAGGACAAGGAGAGTTACATGTTGGGATGACCAACTCTAAGGGCTCTGTTGTCGTGTCATTGCGATAAAATATCTGTTAGTAGAAAACTTGTATTTAATGGAAATAAGCAACGCTTTTCAAAGATCTTTTAGCTTATCATTTTTTACATAAAAATATTATTTTATTTAAATCATCTAATTAAACAGCAATGAGAATACTAATGCTATATGTGCGTAATTAAAATATTCCAGCTTATTTTCTGCTATTAAATAGGTGAAAAAATTCCAAAGCTGTTTGCTTAATAAATCAAAAACATTTACATGAACCAATATCAGAAATACATGTATATCAAACCTGTACACCATGATATCCGTTAGTCAATTGGTGAAGTTCAACAAAGACCGCGGATGCATATGGTGGAGCTAATCTGTCCCATATTTTCATGACTGACAGAAATGCGGCTATCTTTGTATCATGCTGAAACGCAATATAATTCGTTAGATAATCAAGACATTTTTGTTTAATCAAAATGGTCTTACCGAGGAGAATACAAAAGCCTTTCGCGTAGTCGAGCCTTCTATCTTTGCCATTATATTGCTTGTCATGTGCCCTACTAGTGGTCCTGAAAATAAAATAAACGTAAATTAATTAAGTAGGAAGCAATACACCTACAAAATTAAACGTTTTTGAATTTGGAACTTCATTTCAGCGATTAGAAAAATACAATCTTTTTTCTGTAGCATCTTGATAAATATCGGCAATATAAACAAGCATAAGCTAGTTTTGGTTCTTCAATAAACTTTTAAGATCTTTTGAGAAATAATGCGAAGCACAGAATTACCGCCCAAAAGACGATACAGAGCCGGAAGTCCATTTTGGTAATACATTTCCAAGTTGTGCAGGTATTCCATTTGTCCCCATACTGGTTCGACCCAGTCTGGAATCGTCATGTTATGACATTTCTGTACATCAAATATTTTAAATGCATTTTTACGCATCTATGACACGGAGTATTTACATATCTGGTCCATCGTTGACATGCACATGTGCAAGAGCATATTTAAAAGTTATCAACTAGGCATTATAGCCATATGCATGTACATGTAAAATATTTACTAAAAATGTACTTACCTCACAGAATATTGAGTCATGAACTGTTGCTAGGGAAAAAATGTCGTAAACATCGTATCCGGTTTGATTAGTGACGTAAGCAAAGAGATCCTTTTGAAAATAAAAGAATGATAAGCAACATACTTTGATCACATACGATATGCATGTTAATTTATTGTTTAACATTAAAGTTTTGGTTCGGTGAACTATCTCTGCTCAAATTCATGACGGACCATTACAGGACAGATTCTTCTGTGGTTTTATGGATATTTTAATGGAAAGCTAATGACTATAAACAATGTAAATAAATCATCAAATGTAACTACATGCTTGTCTCCTGATACCATTTTGACTGATTGACTGAACAAATGCCTGGATCTTGCAGCACTTAAGGCCGGCTGCAGCAATGTAGGCTAAATGAAACGTTAGATAGCCTAGGGTTCCCTATATCGAGCCTGTTGAGGATAAAAATGCTGTGAAACTTGCATTTTAATAGAAACCTAAGTTTAGCCCTGCCTATTAGCTGGGTTAACGTAGACACATGGTCAACTCATACTCATAGAAGGAAGCTGACTTGGTGTGGTGCATTGCTTTTCCTTAGTTAACCAGAGGTTAACATAAGGTATTGTTAAACCTTTCTTGGTGCCACTGGCACTAAGAAAAGCAAACGTTTGAAATGTAATAATTATCCCTTTTGAACAAGTCAGGGTTATTTGATGAAACAATTTAATAGTGCTCCAATTATTTTTAAACAAAATTAATTTTTCTACAATCGAAATACTGTCTGGAATGCGAAAGTAAAATTACTAAAAAAAACGAAATTGTGGTTTGGGAAGCATAAATAAATTAATTTAATCCTTCATAATATCGATTTACCGTCTCGATCTATCAAGTATGACCTATATTTAAAACGGCCGCTGATGATAAAAGCCTATTTTAAACAATAATGTCACTATATTTGAAGGAAGAAAATGCTGATAAAACACTTGATCAACAGCGCGTGATTAATATGCAATCGACGTTTGGAAAAAGTATCTGTTATATTCTTTATATTGCTAATTCTAAATAGCAATAGCTTTTTTATCATTCAGGTTTCTTAACTAAACCACTTGAACCTAAAATAAGCAGCGAAAACCACAAGTGATGATCATAGTACGTATCGCTTATCATCACAGTTTAAATATCTGTTAAATGCTTACAGCGTTCTCGTCATTCACTTGTTGTACTTCCGGTGACCCTTTAACTGCCTTTATGAGCAGATCCTTTTTTGGGCAGTAAAAATCAGGCTGTACCACCTGTAATAAATATACAAATGAGGACACGCCTGTGTTCGGGTGATTGGATATATTTACTTTAATTTCAAAGCTATGTAAATCGGTTTTTTAAGCAAAAAACGATTTGGAATTCCACAGAGGAATAATCTTTGATACACACAAACGATCAATGAAAGCCTTCCAATTGACAGTTTATGCTTCATATTGTAAATTACTAGTGTTACATATTGTATCAAAAATGCAATGAAATAAGGGAGTTCTTATATCAGTCCGATTAAAGTTAACTTACATAGTCAATATCCGTTGGCCGTGTGTGCACCGGTATTGGTTGCCACGTGATGTTATCATTCCACACTTGATCAGCAGTAGGGAAGTAAAGTCCCGCCAAGTTACAGTAAGCACTCATAAGTGTCCGGTCCGTATTCGTGCTATTCACCAGTATCTCGTCTTTAACATAACTCTCATTTAAATATCCAGAGTACCTCTTGCGCATATACTGTCCGAGAGCCAAATGCTGCTGTTTTCCGATCTGTAAGGTTGTTTTCGAAGGTTTCCAAAAATTAGAGGATGTCAGATGTATTCACCCACTTCAATTCAATTCAACTCAGTACCCTACAGTCAGCAACTAAATGCCATATGGTAGGGGGGTCAAGCCCATTTTCAG